>JARQOC010000006.1:446014054-446088861 GCA_033576535.1 Allobates femoralis | reverse complement strand
GTCTAGCACGCGATTTCGGCTTAAGACAGACACCTTAGACAATTATATAGTAGATAATATATTAAAATAAGCAATAAAGTAACCCCCGTATAGTTGGTTAAAAAAATGGCAGATTATTTATTTTTATGCTTAACCTTCCTCCAAAAAATAAATTAATAGAAATGAAAAATATGCGTTATTAGTTCCAGAATGTGCAGATTAATAAACAATGTAGTACTGAGGACCAGAAGGGTCGGGTTCTAAAGATGTTAACATTTTGAGTTGTGAAACTATTGATTTTTCAATCTGTAAAGATCTGACCAATCTCTGTGCAATCAGATCTGTATTAATCCAAATTGTTACGTGTAAATGGATCAAAAATGCCTAAAAAATATGTTATCTGAGATGTCATTCACAATAATGATAGTGTGCACACCACATATGAAAGATATCTGAGAGACAGTCCCATCATGAGGAATAGGGAGGTTGTATTTTAGGAAGATCAAAACAGATGTGGAAAGGAGACTTGCTTCTGATTTAACACAATATCCAGGGGTGTACAGAATCCAACCCAGACCATCATCTGTAAATCCGACCATACACACACATTAGATGGTGGTCAGTGGAGCTAACTTCACTTGACTCTCCCTTATACAGGAGTGCCCATGTGTTGTGTTCCCTATGAGAAAGTCTCCAATTGATACATTGGTCGGCAGCTTACGTCAGAGAGAACAAAGTGGTCAGCAGTCTGAAATCGGACATATACGATCAACATCTTCCCTGACCATCAGTCATTCAGCGTCCCCACACATATTGGACCATTGGCCAATCCTGTCTATATAGGTGTCATAAGTCTAATGATGTATAGGGGACCTTGAGATTGGTCTGATTGGTCTGAAATCAGCAATACACATGGTGATGTGGAGTGCAAAGCGCTGGCGTACCCAACAGCTAGGCCAGTGGTCAGGATCACGGTGGCTGCACCCAGTGATGTGGCCCTGGCTCACATTGGTAAGGGAAAGTAAAAATGGAAGAAAAGAAATAAAAGAGAAATAAAGAGTTTGTGACGCCAGTTGGAGTTTCCAGACAGTAGATGGCCGTCACTGCAGGTAATCCTCAGGAGAATGGCAGTGTGATGTTTAACCCTAACCAGGGCTGGCTCCAGAGGGCACCACAATTCTCCCCAGACATGGCATTACAACCAATGTCCATGAACTACCATTTGTGGCAGCCAAACCGCAGGGGCGCCACAGTGACCACTGACCAATATCTGTACAATCAGACCAGTATCAATCTAAATCGGTTGGAATTTGTCTTATCTGCCAAAAAACGAATCTACTAATCTGAGCTGCGTAAAAATCAGCCACTATGAGTATAAAATAAATGTAGAAAAAAATCCAGCTCCACAAAACAGCCAACTTCTTTATTGTAGGAAATCCAGAATCCAAAATAGCAACAAGATAAAATCAATTGAAAGCCTTGATAAAATCCATATTAGGTAGAGGTATACAGCAATCAACGCATTTCTGATAGAAAACATGCTTACAAAATCAACTTAAAACATTGATAAAATCCATAATAGGCAGAGGCAGTGGCGTAACTTGAAGCTCATGGGCCCCGATGCTAAAGCTCCAACTGGACCCTCAATTATTGCAAATCTTTAATAGCAGTGATCTTTTTCTATAAGCCAAAGGGACTTTTGGGTCCCCCTAGGCTCCAGGGCCTGGGTGCGATTGCACCCCCTTCACCTGTTGTAGTTACACCTCTGGGTAGAGGTATACTGTCTCTTAATGCTTTTCTGATTAAAACCACCCTTAGAAAATCAATTGAAAGCCTTGATAAAATCCATAATAGGTAGAGATATAGAGCAATCGACACGTTCATGGTGGACACCACCCTTAATCCCTTCAAAGCCAAGGACATATATATACGTCCTTGGCTGTGTCCCGCCCCAGATGCGAGCTCACGCACTGAGCTCACATCCTCCCCCACACATCTCAGCTGATCTGATCACTTACTGTCAACATGATCCAAAGTACCATGCGTGATGCGATCACAGGACCTCCATCTGTTACCTTGACAGCTCAGGGTCCTGTGATGACCCCATATGCTGTTTGCAATTGTGGTGCCCCTCCATCTTGGTCGCCACAGTGGTACTGCACCTACTCCAAAGGTGTGGTGTCATTGCTCTCAGGTAAGATGGGGACACAAACTGAGAAACCCAACCACACACCCAAAACCCATCCTAACGCCAGACCAAGGAGATGCAGGGCGGAAGAAACCCCTTTAGAGGGCAGACCCATCTATTGTTTGGAGGAAGGAGTAGGCTAAGGGGGGGGAGGAGTTACAGACGGAGAAGTTGTTAGGAGAAGAAGCAGGAGCAGCAAGATGGAGCTCTAGGGGTTACTGGAGCTGGGACCTATTGGGACCAGTGGGTAGGTTGGCCAATGAAATCCCAGTTCCGAGAACTCCAAATCTACAGCCAATTTCCAGGTTGTTGTAGAGGAACTGGCTGCACGAGGAGACCAGCCCCAATCTGGTGTGGAACGTTACGACTAAGCCAGGAAACTGGAGGCCACTGGACTGGGCACAGTGGCTACAGAGGGTGAAGAAGATGTGCCAGGCCATCGCTCAGCAAGGCCCGCAGTCGCCTGCCTCGGGATCAATAACACGAAGGCGCAGGGGAAGAGAGGAGCAGGAAGGAAAGATCATCATGGAAAGGCTTATGAATCAGTGGAGTGGACCCAGTCTGTTTGAGAGCTGGCCAAGCTGCAATCTGAAAGAGCACAGTACCCCAGCTGGGTTGGTACTGAACTGAGCTACAGTAAAGAGACTGGTAAGAACTGCAACCTCTGTGTCAGCCCACTCCTTCTGCATCTCCCTGTACAAACAACTACCACTATTATCCACATCAACATCTATACCATACCCTGGGGACCCGCTCCGTCCATGGGGAGTGTTATATCTAGCTGCAACAACACCTATTCCCCAGGGTCACTACAAGCAGCGCTGGTCATTCTGATCAGAAATCACGGAAGGCATCACAAAAGACTTTATTTCCCTTGTAAATAACCCCTTTTCATGCTAGGTCAGGGCCACGGATCCTGTGGTTTCCACCATGATTACTGAACAGACTGATACCCCAGAGTGTCCGAGTACCCCAGCCCGTGCGACCGTTGCACAATCACTTCCTGTGGATACCTGGTGAGCGCCGGCATCCACATGAAGTGATCATTTCTCCTGTGTACAGAGGTGCAGCAGCTCATCTGTACACAGGAAAAGGAATTTGGCAGCACTGAAGTCCCCTAGGCACCAGTGTAAAATAAAGAAAACATTTTTAAAAGAAGTTTTTAAAAATCTGAAAAAAAATATTGAAAATAAAACTATTAAAAATTTGAGATTTTTTTCTCCACTTAGATAACAGTAAAAGTATACATGTTTGGTATCTATGAACTCGTACTGACCTGAGGCATCATACTGTCATGTCAGCTTTACCATATAGTCAATTTAGCTAGTTTAAAAAAAAATGTGTAATTTCATTTTTTTTTGCAATTTCACCGCACTTGTCCATTTTCCTGTACACTATATGGTAAACTAAATGATTTAATTCAAAAGTACAACTCGTCCCGCAAAAAAACAAGTCCTCATATGTCTATATTAATGGAAAAGTAAAACGGTTATGGCTCTTAGAAGAAGGGGAGGGAAAACGGAAAATCATTCTGGGAAAGGGGGTTAACCATGAGTAAGGGTAGTTTGTGTCAGAGATGCTTTGATTGCTGTATACCTCTACCCATTATAGATGTCATCAAGGCTTTTAATTGATTTTTTCTTGTTGCTATTTTGGATTTCCTTCAATAAAAAAGTTGATTTTATACTTGGAGCTGGATTTTTCTCTACATTTGCCTAAAATTCCGGCTGAGACACCTCCGTGCTCCGAATGTCAATGGCATCAAAGAGTGGTGAGCTGAAATTCAAAGTATAGTGTGGAATAAATAAAATATATCAGAATGTGTGTTATAGGGAATAGTACCTTCCTTACCTGAGAGTGGGGTACCACACCTCTTGCTGAGGTGCAGTACCTCTGTGGCGATTGAACCCTCCGGGGCGCCACAAGTGCCCTTTGCATATTAATAATGTCTCCATTTTGTCACAAGTTTATACTCACTTAATCCAGGGGACTGGCACATGTGGCCCAATACAGTGACATTATAGTCTTGCCTGCGCCGTTATGATGAAGTCTTGTAGGAATACAGCAGGCACCTACAAGATGGAGCGTGGTGGGGCAGGGTTGATGCTGATACAGTTTAAAGTGGCAACAAAAAAGAAATGGATATGGCCATATTTATATTCTAAGTGTCTCATATCTCTAAATATCTCCTTAGCTGCTATACTAGTCTATATTCTTATGTTCATGATTGCATAGTTTAGTATTCAGAGTGCAGTTGTCTTTTTGTTACAAATTTGTTATGTTCAGCTTTTGCACCTGTACAGATTGCATATTAGGGAGTGCCTGTCATGTGGTATAGCGGATAAGGGAATGGGAAGCAGGATGGCCATAATGGACAAGGTAAAGAGGGTAGCTAGTCTGACCCTAGACTGGGATCCCCATCTGACCATGTACCCAGAGGTACCTCTGACGGTGAGGAGGTCTGAGCCACCACCTTTTTCCTGCTCATCAACCAGCACTGTGCTAACACCCCCTCACCTCCACTCATGGACTGGGAAGCACAGCAACTCCCACAAACATGGAAAAACACCAAGAAGCTTCAGCACAAGTGCATACACGTCTTCTCAGCTTGCGTTTTTTAAGAGACTAAAACTCTAACAGCAACATCTGCTGGTGGAAGAGGGAACTATTTAAAGGCCAGGGTTGTGGTCATCTGACAAACCCAAAATTTCCCACCTGCAGAGTCACTTCACAGCAAGACAGCAGAATCTACAGATTAACTCCGAACATGCCAAAAGAAGTTAGCTCCCATTAAAACTACAGAGAGCTTTAGTCAAAATGTTACAGTGACGCAGTTTTTCTCTTGTACAGTTTAAAGTGGCAATCATTTTGTGGCAGATTTATGGCATCCTGCAAAAATCTTGGAGCTTGATCAATGTCTGGCCTTGATGATCGCCGCTAGCCTTGCCACTGCTACTTGAAGACGTAATAGGAATTAAACAAGTATCAAGTGACAGATATTTCACTAGCTCATTATCTCAAATGATATCTACAGTGATGGTTACAAAATGCCTGTGAGAGCCATGTAATTGCTAGAAAATGGGATGTGCTCTTTTTTAATAATAGAGACACTATCATGGCATTGCCTTAACTGCAATACCAGACACAGGCTGGTGACAAGAGTAGCGCTGTTATAATACTAACAATCTGCCTGATCATCACCATATGGATACATGGAGTTCTTCTAATTCCTGTCTTCGCTGGAAGGGAAGGAGCCCCATCGCTGCTTCCATCTGCTAGAAGGTCATGTAATGTTTCCAAGTAACACAGACAAAAATAACATTTGGATTGAAGGAAGTTTTGTAGTCTGATAGACTCCAGATTCACATATGTCTTGTTGTGTCATTATAATCAAAGGGATAATTCCCCACGTATTATCATATTGGTTATTAAGTCATATTCATGAAGTGCACAAGATAAAAGAACGCACTGCGACGGTAGAAGACAGCCGTGCATCCAAACATATGTCCTCGTAAGATATATACCTCAGCCGAAAAGAAAAAAACTTTAGAAATTCTTTTCTTGCAGACAGTAATCCCTCCAAGATTAAAGTGGATTTCCAGAGATTTAAAGACATATCCCCAGAATGTTATGGTATATCGCTAGGATCTAGCTCGGTGGCCGCTTCATTTTAAGAATTGGCTGTCGGACCACCACCAAGTAGAAAAAAAGCTAATTTGTAGATAAAGAAGTAGTAGTATGGCTGTATAGGCGCTGGTCCTCCAATAAAAATGATGCCTTTCATGTAAAGATCTGATGTGCCAGTCATGAGAAATCTAGTGTAGAAGACATATGCACAACCCTCACAGTGGGCCTGATCCACTCCCACCTTGATTATTGCAATTCTCTATTAATTGGCCTCCCCCTGACTAGACTCTCCCCTCTCCAGTCCATCCTTAATGCAGCAGCCAGGGACACCTATCCGGCTAACCGTTACTCGAATGCTTCCGCTCTGTGTCAGTCTTTGCACTGGCTGCCTATACACTATAGGACCCAATTCAAACTGCTTGTTCTCACATACAAAGCTCTTAACAGTGCAGCAACTCCCTACCTCTCTACCCTCATCTCTGTCTATCACCTCACCCAATCTCATCACTCTGGAAGTCACTTTAGACTTACATCTCCAAGACTTCTCCCGAGCTGCACCAATCCTCTGGAATGCTCTACCCCAAGAAATAAGAACTATCCCCAACTTACATAGTTTTAGGCGCTCGCTAAAAACACATCATTCTCCCTAATCAAAGTCATTCAGACATACGTTATCCACTACTTCTCTGATCATAACTAACAAACTCCACCAGACCCCAAAGCACTACACAGATTGGCTGGTGGCCACTTACTCTGCTGTTATCTACTCCTCATTTCCTTATGTTGGCTGGACCACCATTGCTAATAAGCACCTGTACTTGGTATCACCCCCACCTTATTGTAGACTGTAAGCCCTTACGAGCAGGGCCATCATTATTTTATGCTTTAATTATTGTATTTTCCACAACTGTTTCTTATGACTGTTTGTATATGAATCTCTGAATTGTAAAGCGCTGCAGAATATGTTAGCGCTATATAAATAAAGATTATTATTATTATATGCAAATCAAGTTGAAAGTGCACTGGGTGTGTCTACTGCTTCAAATGACACGCCCCAATGCACTTCCTGCTTGATCTGTATATGTCTTCTACACTAGATTTCTCTTGACTGGAACATCGGATCTCAACAAAAAGATACCACCAGCGCTCCATTACTTATTCTTCCTGGTGATCCCATGGCAAGCCCCGGTGATGTCTTCCTTCTGGGTATCAGCAGGACTTCTGGGTACAGTATTGATAGGACCTAACCATGTGACTTCATCTAGAGTCACATGGTGCCAGGTCCTGTAAGTACTCCGCAGGTCCTGCTGGTGCCCAGAAGAAAGACATTGCCAGGGCTCACCGTGAGATCAGCGGGAGGGTAAAAAAGTGTATGTGGTATGTGTGTCCCTGTCTGTGTGTCTGTGTCCCCAAAAAAAGCAGACTTCAGGATTCTCATTGACTTTGCTGATTTCAGGTTTTGTAATATATCTGTGCAGACAAATCAGCAAAATGTGCACAAGCCCTTACAAGAAGATAAATTGCAGATTGCAATTTAGTTATTTTTTTCCTGACTAATACAATTATTCTGCAAAACCTTCCTATTTCTCAACTTTGTTAAGAAAATTTATTTTGTGTCTTTTGCTGATTTAAAAAATAAATTGTAAGAAAATATGTTTCTTTAATTTTATTGATCAATTAATTTTATTTTATTATTATTTATTTAGAGAGGATATAAATTACAGAGATGGTTAAAAGATATAAACAGCCTATATACATGAGTTTAAATAGATTATACAGTCTTGCGGTACAAGTCTGCAGTCACGCTTTGTGACTACAGACTTGTGAATCCTCCCAAGGGTCAGGAGCAGGTGGTCATGTGACCATAAACATTACCACTTTACAAAGCATTAGTGCAACCTCATCTGGTGTAAGCAGTTCATTTCTGAGCACCAGTTAGCAGAAAAGATGCCCTGAAGTTAGATAAGGTACAAAGAAGGGCATACTTATAGTATCAGGGATTGCAAGTGACTAGCTTAGTTGGTGGGCGTAGCTTGGTGTGTCCTTCTGCGAGCTACATGGTGGATCCGCACCGTTTATCGTTGGTTGTTGTGTCCGTTGACTCCTTGCTGGCATTGCCTATGTGCAATACACTTGTGGCACCCCTGTGGCCAGGCTGCCACAAGTGGTACTACATGTATTCTTATGTGTGATAGCATGCCTGGAGGTAACAGTAGGATACTTTGCTGAGACCCCTAAACACACCCAACACATCTGAACTTCAGGCCAGGAAAGTGCTGGGTGGAAGAAACCCACAGATTGGGCAGTCCCCACATCCTGAATGGAGGAAGGAGTTAGGTTAGAGGTGGGTGGCAAGAAGGAGGAGAGTTCTAGTATAGACTAGGCAGCTTGAGAGACAGCATGGAGTGAAGTGCTAGGCTGAGGTCCTGGAGAGACGAGTCTGCTGTAAGCTGTTGAAGCTGGGCAAAGGAACTAGCTGTGACAGGGGTACCAGCCCCAATTTGATCACGGATACTTCAGGACCAGTTGATAAACTGGAGGTCACTGGGCTTCAAGTATAGTGACTCACCTTGTGGACCTTCCGGGGCTCAAGGGGCTATATACGGTCAGAGAACAAAGGACTATCACTCACAGGACCCGCAGCAGGGAATGGCAACCATGGACACTTAGGAGAGGAAAGGGGTAGCAAGTGACAGGACAGGAAAAGGTAGCTGGAAGGCCATATACCCTTTGTCTCAGAAAAGTAGACTCCAATTATCTTTGGACTGGCCAAGCTGCACCCCATGGTGAACATTGTACCCCAGCTGGGTTGTAATCCTGAACTACAAGTAAAGTAAAGGGTAAGAGCCACAAGAACTATAGTCTGATCCTTCCTGCGCCCTCCTTCACCTGCACCACAACCCTCATTCTCCTCCTCTGCACCATCCCATCCATCCCTCTACACCTTCCAAGGGACCACTGCGCTAACTGGAGAGGGCTTAACATCTAGCTGCCACACCATCTCCCCCTGGAAGCCCCCACAGCAGCCCTGGTCACCTATGGTCAGACACATAACTCCCCTGTAAATGCCCCTTCGACATGTCCGTCCAGGGCCATGACCTCTGGGACCATCACTGAATTACTTGCCCCGGATGGTCGAGTACCCTGGCCCTTACGTCGCGACACACTGCTTGTCGGTTTTCGCATAGGTCGGTGGAATACTTTCTTCACAATGTCAGGGGGAGGAGAGAACCGGAGTTAGTGGGCATGGTAGCCGGCTTACTGAGCATGGCCGAGTGTCTTCCGTGTACTATCAGTAGCACCAATAGTGAAGATCCATTGAGAAGGGGATTTAAAATTAAATATTTTGGACCACCGCTCACCTGGGGGAGATATATATAGTTCCAACATCCGGAATGGTTACCTTTTACACAACGTGTCCAATCATTTTACTATGGTCCATCATAAGGATCCTGCTGAATCAAGTTTGAAAATCATCGACCAGGTTGTTGATACCATACCAGATCACCTTGGTTGTTTGATTAACCGTGAAAGCTACGGGATCTTTAAATTGGGCACCTTATCCCCTGAAGGTCTAAAGCTAGCTATTGAAAATGACATTAGTCCTGACCCTATAGTATAGTTCAGATTTATATTTCACATTTTATATTTTGTAATGTGTTATTTTATCCGTGTTGTATAATGTGATCCATTAGTCCTGACCCTATATTAGAGTTCATATTTTATATTTCACATTTTATATTGTGTAATTTGTTTTTTTATCCTTGTTGTATAACCTGATGTGATATTTTTTAGATGATCAATAATTCATATAGTGTATATGTAATGTGTTTTACATTGGCATTTACCATATGTATTTAGGATTCTATGTAGAATTTTTTCATTTGGAATGTTGTTCTGATGCGACATTTCCTGTGATGTCATAATTGTTAGTTTGTCCTCAATGGTGCACTATTACTTTATTATGTGGCCCAGGTTATCTGCTCTCCATACCACCTGAGGAAGACAGCAGTTGGCTATCGAAACGCGTTGTGGGTTAGAGAGCTGAACATTAATAAAGGTTTGTGCTTTTAATAGTCAACTCTCCTGTCCCTTACTCTAGCGCTCACATAACACCGCATATTTCTCCTCTATTCTTGCTGATTTATCTCCCTTCGGGGAGAGCGGTGGGAGCAGCTCCGAGATCATCTAATAACTAAAGGACCTGCTGTTACGTCAACGCCCTCGGCGGTCACGCGGTCCCGGTCATGTGATCAACGCCAGAGGATTCTCCCCAACGGCCCTCTCCCTCACCTGGAAGCCCACACCTCAGTTGTGCAAGGACCACGCAAAACTCCCCCAGGTGAGCGGTGGTCCTAAATACTTGATTTTAAATCCCCTTCTCAATGGATCTTCATTATTGGCGCTCCAATTTTGTTTGTTACATATAACACGACGCCCCCTTGATGAGTGGTTACCCCTACATTGGGTGCTAGCCTTGTGTGGATCCTATTTAACTATTGATCATCCAGTTCCTGGATTTGCAATTATTATCTACCACTTTCCGGCTTTGAGAAACCCCTCCACTAACACAGCAGATAAGTCTTATCCTAATGAGTGACTGTGTGGACATTCAGTTTGCATTAGGCATCATTGCTCTAATAGCACTTAGTTACCATCTTACCAAGATAATTCTTACCTTGAAGTATTGAATTGATGAGTGTATAGCTACTACATTGAATTCCATCATTTGAGCTTCCATAATTATTGGTTATTGTTACTCTCACCAATATTGATTATTTTTTTAGGTATTATTCTCACTGCATTTATTTTCTAATTATGGAGTTTTATGTGATTAATCGGGAATCCCATAGGGAACTCCTAATCTGGGAAGCCCTGGGTGACCTGTCACATATATGAACAGATCCACATCACCTAGGTGAGGCTGATAAGAAACATCTATTTGAGCTAGTGTTAGAATATGAGAGTAAGTGTAGAGTAGAAATAACAAATCATTTAGATGCAATGTTTTTGAAACGCTATCTGTCCGAGGGTATAGCTCCAAAAGGCCTTTGTTTATCTAAAAAATCATCCTTTCCGCAGGACCCGGATTTTATTAAAATCTGGAATGATTTTTCTTTGAAATGTTCAATGGGTGTGATGCAACTATTAATACAGAAGAGGGTCTCCTTGGCAGAAAAAGCCCTAATGGATTTGGTCTCTTTGAGAGCTAGTATTCATTGTTATTCTCTTTCCTTGGACTTTAGAGATCTTTATTCCAAATTAAAAGTAAGGTTGAGCAAAATGGAAGACGACATAATAAAGAAAAAGGTGGCTAAACTGTTACGGGATAGGGGTTCTCCTGAAGTGAATGAAACCATGGAGGTATCCACCAGCCAACAGTGGAGAATATACAGGCTCCTATATTAGGCCCGCACACTTTGGCTAGTATAGGGTTACAAGCAAACCAAGGGCCCAATATTGAGTAAAACTGATAAACAAACGACCTTCTATGAATCACATAAAATACCCTCAAAAAGGGATCTCATCGCAACACATACAGATCACACTATAACAAAAACACAGGGGCTTATGACTTCTACAAAGGTAATAATTCCTGTGTGTGCACAGCAATTAACTACACAGCATATAACATCTGCGGTACTTTCTGGCCCCTCAACTCACAGAGAGACAGAAATAATTGCCCCATTGATCTCTCACACACTAGATTTTGGATTAAATAGTTCACAGCCGAGAATTTTGCATGACTCCGACCCATTTAATTTGTTACTCTTAACTACGCACAAAGTCACTTTATCACAAAAATCCCACACCCAGTCACCATTGGATGAAACCATGTACCAAAACCTTCCTGAACCATTAGAGGCACTTGATAACGCTAATTCACATACATGTCCCATTCCCCAGCAGGACTCTACGGTCCTACAATTGTTGGAAATCAATATAGAAGGTGCATTAAGTGAAACATGTAATGAGGAATTGAACAATACGCCTTGTGACAATGGATTTACCACAATCCCTATAAATTTCCCACCCCCAGCTGAGTCATTCGTCGTCTTTAGATCTCAGATTACCGTTACAAGAACTAGTTTTTAATGATGACCCTGTACCACCTGCTGAGGGTGTTAGGAAGCCCACCTCTACCATCACTCCGAAAAATACAAAAATCACACAGTCAGGGCGCCACCCGGAAAGAAAAAGAGGAGGCGTGGATGTAGAGGTAGTGTACGATCACTCGTCGATCCGGCGAGTTTATTAGATCCCACGCAACAGAGGACAAAACCATTTATAATCCACTGTCCCCAATGGTTTGGACGGTACAGGGATTTTTAATATTTCAGATATCAGTTTTACGGAGGAACAAACGTCCCTGCTAAAACGTGGCCTTTCTTTGTGTCCAAATTCCCTTGCTAATCCTTTACTTTATATTTAGATTTCAATGAGTTTATTGGAAAACAACTGTCCAGCGCCATTTTATGTTGGAAAAACAGCGAAAAAAGCATTTTCCAATTAGTGAATGTGAAGAATCTCATATAGATAGTCTCCAGCATGTCAATCCAAAAAGTATTAGCCAATTTTATCCCTGGCATCATAAGGGCCCCCACTTGGAAACATTTCAACACCTAGCCCTGAAGGAAATACGGTCCTACACGAACATTATGAAAAAGGATAATCTTACCACGGGGCAATGGCAGGCCATTCGTACTCTACAAGATAATAAGGAGATAATTATAAAAAATGCCGATAAGGGTGGGGGTGTAGTAATTATGAATAGAGACTGATATATAGGTGAGGGTAAACGTATATTGTATGATGCAACCTATTATGAGAAACTTGAGAATGATCCTTCTATCTCCATTTTTTTAAACTATGATAAATTGATCAAGAATGCCTACGACCGGGGAATACTAAATAAGAAAGAGATGAAGTTCTTGAACATCGCAAGATATCGAACCCCTTTTTTTATTTTTTACCCAATGTCTATAAGGATGTCGAAACCCCCCGGTCGTCTCATAATTTCAGGAGTGGGGTCTATAACGTGCAATTTATCGCATTATATAGACTTCTGTTCTGCAATTGGAATAATACTTTAAGGATTTGTCCCAGCTTATAGGCCAGCTTAGATACATTTCCCCAATGCCCGGATGCTTAATTATGACCCTGGATGTCACAGCTTTATATTCTAACATCCCTCATCGCCGTGGCATTTCAGCAGTGGATTGTTTTTTATCAGCAGATAATACAATTTTGGATGATCAGAAAGTTCCACTTTATTCTTGAAAATAATGTCTTTACCTTGGATGCGTCTGTGTATAAACAGTTGAGGGGATGTGCGATGGGGACGAGATTCGCCCCCAGTTACGCTAATCTTTTCATGGGGTGTGTTGAGTCCGTCTTCATCGCGCATTCCCCAACTGCGCATGGACGCATCCGTTTGTACAAACGCTGCATTGATGATTTATTCTTCCTGTGGTCAGGGACTAAAGAGGAGGCTTCGGTTTTTGTAGATGAGTTGAATTGAAATACATGGGGCTTGATGTTCTCAGCAACTATGTCGGAGGATGCCCTCCAGTATCTGGACCTCTTGGTGCGGGTTGACTCCCTGGGTAGGTTGTCCACATCCACTTACTTCAAACATGTCGATGTTAACAGTTACCTCTGCTTCGACAGTGGACACCTTTCCAGGGGGGTCAGAAACGTACCGTATGGCCAATAATGGAGGGTCCGAAAAAACTGTACAGATGATTCTGACTTTTTTAAAGAAGCCAAAATTCTCAACAAACGTTTTGGACATAAGGGTTATCCATGCAGGCTCCTTGTGATGCTCTTCAGAAATGTAAGTCATTGTCTCAGGAGTCCTGCATTAAAAAGCTTGAGCTCCACACTAAGGACAGTGTCGCCGTTGATGGTGCCACTGCAAGCGGCAATGTTCCCAAAGAAAACAAAGTTAATGAACAAGCAAATTGGAGCCTTGTGACCACTTTTAATCAGTCACAAAAATATTCAGAGATTGCTGGAACGGTTCTGGTTAATCCTAAAGGGTGATCCTGTCCTCTCTAGACATCTCCCTGATAGGCCTAGTGTGGTGTTCAGAAGGGGCAAAAGCCTTCGGAACATGGTGGCCCCCAGTAATGTAACATGTATGCCTCCCTATGTTGAAACTAAAGATTTGGGGAAATGGGGATGTTTTTCCTGTGGATCCCCGAAATGCCTGTGTTGCCATATGATTTTGAGTGGATTAAAATCCTTTTCCTCAAATACCACAGGCAAAACGTACACCATTTGACATTGCTTGAATTGTCAATCCATGTATGTGGTTTATCTTTTGGAATGCATGTGCGGCCTACAATTTGTAGGCTGCACGATACAGGCCATGCATTCACGGCTTAATAAACATAGGTCCAACATCTGGAATGGTTACCTTTTACACAGCGTGTCCAAATATTTTACTATGGTCCATCATAAGGATCCTGCTGACTGCGTTTTTTTTGCGGCCGCACCTGCCGCAAGTGCCAATACAGCACCTGCCGCACCCTCACCGCAAGCCCCAGAGACATTGCATGGGGTTTGCCGCAACTGTGCCGCAAGTGTGTCGGTTATGCGTTTAATCGCGGCAGATGCGTTTTTTTCACCGCATCTGCCGCGATTTGAAAAAAACGCTGATGTGAAAGGCAGTTGGGTGTGATGACCGGGATTAGTCAGAGGAAACAACGGGCACTAACCGGGTAGAGCACACAGAAGGAAACTCCGGGCCTCAACCGCCAAGGCAGGTGTCACGCTCACTGACCAAGCCAGTCATACTCACTAACTTTTGGTCCCCGATACTGCAAGTATTCACAAAGAAGAACCACAGAACTGATAATGGAGGATTTAGTTATGTGGAAAATAGTTAAATAGTTACATTTATTTAGTCTTAAGAAGGGGGGAGTACATAAAAGGCTCAAACAAAAAGTATGGACAAATGCAGTTTAATGGAAACCCTTACAAAAGACAAGAGCACTTGATCTGCCTGGAGAAAGGAAGGTTTAATCTCCAGAGGATACAAGGTTTCTTTACTATAAGAACTATTAACCTGTGGGACAGTCTATCTTAGAAACTGGTAACAGAGGGAACCCGTGGATGGTTTAACCGAGCTAGTTTTTCATTTTTGTGTTTTAGTTTTTTACTTCTCTTATTCCAAGAGCCATACATTTTTTAATTTTCCATTTTTTTCTAGTTGTTATTCTATTTAATAGTCCCCGTCAATAGGCTTATTATTTGGCCCATACACAGCAGTGCATCAGTATTGCTGTGTATAAAAGAAATCACAGTCTCCTATAAATGCCGGGCGTGGGCTGTTTTTCACAGGAGTCCTGTGATGACAGACACAGAGGGCTTCAGCTAACACGTCATGGACACGCCGATGAGGGGTCAGAACAACGCACCCTATTGCTGGTGCGTGTTAAAAGCTGCTGTCAGAGATTGACAGCGCCATTTAACATTTATCACCCGCAGCTGTGAAAGGTGGATGAAGGCTGAATAATTCAACCTTCATCTGCCAGGAAAGATGTGAGCTCTGTATCGAGGTTCCATCAAAGGCAGGGAGACAACTCATGACGTGCATACACGGTTTAAACTGTTAAGGGATTAAACAGGGGTTTAGATGCTTTTTTCAAATAAGATGACATAAATAATTAGGTATATGTGTACAGTTCTTCTCTGAATGCTTGGGATCAGGAGGGAAAGATGAGGTCTTTTGGGGCAGGTCGGATCATACATTGTTGATGTACATGTATCTCTTACTTTTATCCTTTCTCATCACTTGGTTGCTCTTGATGAACATTTGGTTTTATTTCAATTGTAACTATGTAACATGATCAAAACACCAGTGGAACAATATCTCTGCTCAGCGGCCTCTAGTTATCCATTGATCATCAGTTCATATGCCTAGAGTGATTAGGGTTACTATGTCATACTCAGTGTATGTAGATAAATGGAAAGGTAATCTTCTACTGTTAAAAAAAATGCATGAAACTCATAAGAACCCTGTTAATTTGTCCCACTAGGTGCATGTGGGCTGTCATGTTGGTGTTGCTGCTTTTTGTACAGCGGTGCAGTCTCCTTGTACACTTGTGAGAGTGTGTGCAACAGATCCAGCCTATAGTGACTTCTAATAACCATCAGGGAATCTTACAGACTTTATAAAATGCTCTGTCCGAGCACACGGGGAGGGTAGAGAGCAGGCCAAAAGTGGAGTGTGGACTTGTGGCAAAAGACTGTCTTTCCACTAATTTTCTGGACAGAGAGGATGCCTCTGTGGCGCCCAACCAATCTGGATGCTACAAGGTGTACTGCACCCAAGGCAGGGTGTGGGATTCCAGTAGTCTGGAGATGGGGGATAATAAATATGGCATCCTCAGGAAACACCTAACACACCCAGACCCTAGTTAGGGACGTGAGTGGACTCGCTGTAGGGAGACCCAGTCCAAGGGAGGAGATTAGGGTAGACAAGTGTGGGTGGGAGGCAGAAGGAGCAGTTCAGTTGAAGTTTGGAGTTGAACAGAGAACACCAAGCATGTAAAGCGCAGAAAGTGAGACATCAAGTCGAGAGAGGAGGAGAAAGAGAGACAGAGAAGTGGTGTGAAACTGAGAAGCTGAGGGGACTTGAGCAGCTGAGGCTCGTCTCGGGGAACAGAGAGGAAGGAACCCTAGGGGCACCGGCTGAGCTGAAGCGGCCCATATGCCCGAATCCGGGACTGGTGATACCAGAGGGGTTTGGTCACGAAAACATGGACGTGGCAAGGGAGTCCACTACCCGAACCGCTGAACCGGTGGCAACAAGCTTCAGAGGAGCTGTGACCCACATCTGGCGTAACCACTGGGAAAGCAACCGGACAAGGGTCCGAGGAGAAGGTACCAGTCACCCACCCGTGGCTGCAGGATCAGGGTTCTGCGCGCAGAGGTGCTGTCAAGCACAGGCGCTGAGGAACAGGACCAGTGAAAGGAAGGGACAGGCACATCACCGAGGATCTCATATTTGTCACCATGATCTCTTAAAGACTACACAGGCTGGAGCTTATCTGAGAGAGTGTGACATCTATGACCTGTGGAAACTTGAAGCTTGCTGTGAGTAAACCTGGGTACAGAGTTGCAGAACTATGTGAGACTGTGTTATTCCTGCGGCAACTGGCTGTGACAGCCACTGCATATCGTAACGAGGCCCAGAGTTATCCCCTGCCCGCCAGAGACTACCAATCACTTCATCCACTGCTCTGGGGACCCGCTCCACCTGTGGGCAGCCACTACATCCCAGCTGCCTGCCCATCATCCCCAGAAGTTCTGCAGCAGCGGCGGCAACTCATAGCCACAAACCACGGGTGGATTCACGAACAATTCTCCCTCACATTTCCCTGACGAAGCTGCCAGGCATGGGCAGCAACGCATGGGGAGCGCCACACCACCTACCAATATGCCTCCGATACCTTGGTAAAACCAGTCCTCACTGGTATTAATTCCTTATTATCCTAAACAGTACTTAGGTGTATTTACAGCAGCTATGAGGGTTAAAAATATGGGGATTTCTTATTGAAAACACTATTAAACTACAGGGGGAAATGTACCCTGGGTACTCTTTGGGACTAATTACTAACCAGGTGTATATTGCTGGTTCTCTTCTCTTGCTATATATCTTAGGAGGGAATAGAACCTAAATCAGTAATGTCTTAGTCATAACTGATATTGGAGTATATGGTTGTTATTTCACTTTGTGTTATATATATTGATCTACCTAGGGTAACTCACTATCAGGGGCAACTCAGTGGGCTTATTTTCTATGCCCCTGTGTAAACTGGTGTATGAATTAAAGTGTATTTAGGGGCCACTGCTTGGGCTCATCTATGCTTCCAATTAATTAACACTTCAACTCACCTTGAGTAGGTAAAACTCCTCTTTACACCATACAGGCTATAGTTGTACCTGCATATGTCTGAGTCTATCCCCTCTGTATTCACTTTGGGGAGGTGGTAATATATATATACTGTAGTGTTAAAATTGTCTACCTCTGTATAACACCATTATTAAAGACAACATATACCTTTGAAATACATTGCATTAACCTGGTTGGAGATATATTATTATCTGTATACGGTTACCCATAGCTACAAACCTCGGGTGGCTTCACGAACAATTCTCCCTTAAACCACCCTATCTTTATATATTCTCCCCAAGAACGGTTAACACTGAACCCTGGGTCACGGAGCCGGGTCTCGACCCCAGTGACTCCCCGAAGTACTAATGCCCGGTTCCGAGTGCCCCACGGCCCTGGTGTGCATCACCTCTCTCGAGAAGAAGCAGTAAATGTGCTACCATTAGGAGGAGTGCAGTGAGAAGAACACTCGGTGTCATTCACGAGATATCATACGATCCCCACCACGTTTGAAGATGCTGCTTGTGGCAATTTGAGCACAAGATGAATTGCTGTGGTTTTGCTGTGATTTAGGGAACTCTTGTGGACCGGTTTCCCTGTTTATTTTCATCATAGCAGTAAGACCTGACCTCAGGCCCCACATATGCAACTTTTTGGCGGGTAAAGACCCTATTTTTGGTTCCAACAGCTAGTGGGCTGCAGCCGGTAGTCAGGCCTGTACGGGACTAAAGGAGTTGGATACCCAGGTAACATTCTTGTGGTGGTGAACATACATGCATATATTGGGGGTATAGAGTCAAAGATAAGTTTGTTTGCTAAAGTGCTGACCCAAAGACGAACCATGTGATGCACTTACTAATTTACACTTCCGGTATGTAGAAAGAGTCCAGTTGTTGCTTCCGCGTCCAAGTGCCTTAGGCAAATTGTTCCCGCGTTTCCTCATACATTGGAGGATGTCTTTTGCGCAGCACTTTGGCCTCGGACTTTTGCATTGAGTGTGTGTGAATATTTCTTGTGGTGCATAGCAGAGAGTGTTTATATTTGATCAGATCCCATCCTTTTTTCCCTTGTTCCCGGAGTAAAGAATCTGTTTGTTAAGTTAACTTCTGGCTCCATTTCTGTTTGTGACTCGCTGAATCCTTAGCGAACACCTCGGTTATCACACACTGATGCAACTAGGCAAAAAAGGCATATAGGTTGTTTATAGGTATGATTAAAAGGGCTAATTATGTTGAGATATGAGGGGTTGGGAAGGAATTAGGACATGCATGATTATACGTTCTTCCCACAATAAAATGGTAAGACCCATTCACATGATAATTGGCGATGGCCTTACTATTTTGACCCAACTGAACAAATGAATCGAGACCACCAAGTTGCTCCATCATTTGATGAAGAGAAATGGGGGGCTCCAGACCCCAGTTTTAGCCATCATAGAGGTCCCATCAGCATCCTGTAAATAGGTGAGAAATATCCAGTGTAGACACACACTCTAATGAGGACCTGTCACTTGCTATAAACATCTAATTTTTTAATAAATCCCAAATTGCAGCTCTCTGTTCTACAGCTATGGTCTCTCCTTCCTTGTATGTAAATTTTGCATTTTTATCCAACTGGACATGGTCTTTGAGAAACCTCCCATAGAAAAATGTTTTTTAGGAGAACAGTAGCATTTACACTAAACATATACAATAGGTGCTGGCCCACAGTTATTCCTCCGTACTCTTCTATGCACAGGGATGCTCTTCTCAGCTGAGCGTGCATGTGTTTTTGGTGGCTAGGGACTCATCTGGCTGTAACTTATCTCCTGAGGAAACAGGTCTGGGTTTGTTGTTGCCCAACTTGCCCGATCCATTTTTCTGCAACATCTGGGGAGGGTTGGTACACCATTATACGCATTAGATGAACAGACGATTGAAATCTCTGGGTTTGACCTATTTAGGCTAATGTCTATGTTGTAAGGATAGGTCTGGAGCACAAACTGCTGATCAAACATTCATTGTTTGATAATAGGGCAGGGGGCAAATGCATCTCTGCCCCCCGGCCCAGCCCGCCCCTGATTGGGGGTTTGTGCTGACCACCAATTACATATTCTTATTTCAATGTGATCAATAAATATTTCAAACTGCATTACACTACAGTACTTTAAATTATCAATAAAGAATATAATATCACATCACATGTCAATAAAGAATATATCACATATCCGACTGATGTACATTATGTACATGGATGATAAATGTATGATTGCTTGGGATCTGATCACTACTGATCACAGAAACAGGAGTCTCTCGTCACGTGTAGACTGCTCTGTAGTCTCTGTGAACTGCCCGCAGTGTAGTTAACTGGGAGTAAATTCTCTTTTTACCTTTAGCGTTAATTTCTGTGGCTCTGCAGTATTAGTTGCTTTTGCTGTGTGTAGCAGGTGATGGGTTTGACCACTCCCCCAGTGTTCAATAGTCCCATAACAAATCACTTGGTGTCGCTGATAGAGTTCATTCTCAGACCGTGAGCTGTGTGTATGCTGTTGCAGTTTCTGCTGAAGCCTTGCTTTGTAGCTTAATAGAGATTGTCATCCATCTGGAGTTTATGTGCTTATCCCGGTCCCTTGGTGGTGGTGAGGGGGTTATAGCATAGAGCTGGTCAGGAGCAAGGCAAGGGTGGCGGCCCAGACATTCTCAGCGAGGGACCCCCAATATAAGGGTCAGACTAGTTCCCCTGATCGCCTTTTGTCCATCACTGCCATCCTGCTAACTAACCCCTTCATCTGTTATAACCACCCGTGACATCTCTAAACTTTAATACAGCACCATCTGCTGACTGCTTAAAATAGTACCTCGATGGCATAATCCTGCATAATCCTGCAGCTGTTGTAAATTACAAAAATCCATTGCAGCAACAAAATCTCAGTCTATTAGGCCCAGCCTTTTCCTCAGTCTGGAAAATCTCATTTTGCAGTCAGTCGCTTTGCAAAAATACCTGCAGTCGTGTCCTCAGTTTGGTAGTATTGTAAATCCAGTAATTACATTTATAGATCCCTTAGAAAATGAAGCTTCACATCATTATGCTTTGCTCTTGTGTTATTTCCATCCTTGGTTATCATGCTTGCATTTAATTTCTGCGTTGCACTTTTATCTGTTTATTGGCTTTATTGGCTTCACCCTCTTACATACGCCTTCCCCAGTTGTGCGTTCATACGCCTTCACTGTGCTTGCTGTGTATTAGTGACGTACTGATGGTTTACCTTTGTTTTCATTTGCTGATCTCTTTAGTTCTATATTTGGTGATTCAGTAGTATGTGCTCACTTCTAATGATTGAGTTTGTGAAGACTTCCGCCATTTGTTCCGAAGTAGTCGGATCAGGGGTGGATTAAGGGTAGCCGGGGCCCTGGGCTGTTCAGACTCTGTGGGCCCCCCGATCATGTGACAGGTCATGTGACTGGTCATCATATGCCTGAAACAGATTAGCTGTGTTCCATTTAAGTAAAAAAAAAATAAAAGCAAATGAAATCATGACAAACCATACAAAATAAAATGCTGCAAAAACACCCTGTGTGAACAAAGCTTAAAGGGAACCTGACCCCTAAAAATTAGCCCCCAGTCTCTTAAGACCTGTCCCTGCACCATTCTTAGACATTTTTAGCCATCCCTTTGTGCTAAAAAAGTGTATTTGTAAAGTTCATAAAAGTGACTTTATTACCTGCACCCACTGCGACTTCAAAGCCGCCAAAGGCATTGCCTTGTGCCTCTCCCCGCCACCTGCACGCTAATTATTCACACCCCGATGAGCGTGCTAATCAGCAGAAAGCCGCCTCATCACATTACATAGGCGGTATAGCTGCTATGATGCGTTTAGCTTCATAGCGGCTATACCACCCATGTAATGTGACACGGCGGCTCTCTGCTGATTAGCACGCCCATCGGGGCGTGAATAATTAGAGTGCAGGCGACGGGGAGAAGCACAAAGCGCCGCGTCACATTACATGGGCGGTATAGCCGCTATGACGCTAAACGCATCATAGCAGCTATACCGCCTATGTAATGTGACGAGGCGGCTCTCTGCTGATTAGCACGCCCATCGGGGTGTGAATAATTAGCGTGCAGGCGGCGGGGTGAAGCACAAACGCCGCGTCACATTACATGGGCGGTATAGCCGCTATGACGCTAAACGCATCATAGCGGCTATACCGCCTATGTAATGTGACACGGCGGCTCTCTGCTGATTAGCACACCCATCGGGGCGTGAATAATTAGAGTGCAGGCGACGGGGAGAAGCACAAAGCGCCACGTCACATTACATGGGCGGTATAGCCGCTATGATGCTAAACGCATCATAGCGGCTATACCGCCTATGTAATGTGACACGGCGGCTCTCTGCTGATTAGCACGCCCATCGGGGTGTGAATAATTAGCGTGCAGGTGGCGGGGTGAAGCACAAGGCAACACCTTTTGCGGTTTCGAGGCCACAGTGGGTGCAGGTAATAAAGTCACTTTTATAAACTTTACAAATACACTTTTTTAGCACAAAGAGATGGCTAGAAATGTCTAAGAATGGTGCAGGGACAGGTCTTAAGAGACTGGGGGCTAATTTTTAGGGTCAGGGTACCTTTAAATACTGATGTAAAGAAAACTCACCAAATACTCAGCGTGTGCACGAGACCTTACATATACTGAGGTAAAAACTCATCAAATACTCAACGTGTGATCAGTCATATGATTAGCACACAGGTGCAGATCCATAAAAGCAAAAAAAGGAAACAACAGTGGCACGCTATACATAACATAGATAGAACTATATATAACAGAGTAGGGGTGGGAAATTAAAGTAGCAGGACCTTACACATAGCACCCAGTAGGAGCCCACAAATAGCCTCCAGTATGCACAGGACCCCCCACAGAGCCCCCTATATACAGCAGGATCCCACACATAGCCCTGTGTATACAGTAGCTCACAAATAGCCTCCTGTATGCAGCAGAAGCCCACACGTAGCCCTGTGTATACATCTCCTGTCTGTAGCAAGAGCCCACACATAGCCCTCTGTATACCACAGGAGCCCTCAAATAGCCTAAAGTATGCAGCAGAAGACCACAAATAGCCTCATGTATGCAGGAGCCCACAAATAGCCCTGTGTATACAGCATTAGCCCACACATAGCCCCTTATATACAGCAGGAGCCCACACATAACCCCCTGTGTGCAGCAGGAGCCAACACACAGTCCCCTGCATATAGCAGGAGTCCACACACAGCCCCCTGTATACAGCAGGTGACTAGACACACAAAAACGCAAATAGGCACACTCAAGAAAGCAGACAGGACTCATGTGCAGGCACAAGAACGCAAACAAGCATAAGCACGCAAAAGAGTGCAGACAGGTACATGCACAAGAATGCAGACAAGGAGCAAACGCAGGCACAAGAACACAAACACATACATGCACAAGAACACAGACAGGCACACGCATGCACAAGAATACAGACAGGCACACGCATGCACAAGAACACAGACAGGCACACGCATGCACAAGAACACAGACAGGCACAAGCATGCACAAGAATACAGAAAGGTACACATGCACAAGAACACAGACAGGAACACGCATGCACAAGAACACAGACAGGCACACGCATGCACAAGAACACAGACAGGCACACGCATGCACAAGAACACAGACAGGCACATACATGCACAAGAACACAGTCACACGCATGCAAGAGAACACAGACAGGCACATGCATGCACAAGAACACAGACAGGCACACACATGCACAAGAACACAGACAGGCACACACATGCACAAGAACACAGACAGGCACACGCATGCACAAGAACACAGACAGGCACATGCATGCACAAGAACACAGTCACACGCATGCAAGAGAACACAGACAGGCACATGCATGCACAAGAACACAGACAGGCATACATGCACAGGAACACAGACTGCACACACCACACACATGCAGAACACATGGGGCAAATGCTGGTCCCACATACTGTGCCCCTCCTTCTAGATATAGTGCTTGTATCATCATATATGTAATGGATATATAAATGCATGATGTGAGCAAAATATCCAGATGGAGCAAACACACAGTGTGCGGCAGGGGCCTTGGGCATGTGAAATGATGCACAAGTGTGCACTTCACCCTCCATCTTGGATACAGTTGCATGATGCATCATTTCACATGCCCCAGGCCCCTGCAGCACACTGTGTTTGCTCCATCTGGATATTTTGCTCACATCATGCATTTATATATCCATTACATACATGATGATAGAAGCAAAATATCTAGATAGAGGGGCACAGTGTGCAGCACCAGCACTTGCCCCATGTAGTTTTGGACAGTCCTAGGCTCCTCCACTGCCTGTATGACTGACCCCCGTTGTGAGACTGGATCACATTACAGTACATACGGAGCCTCCTGCTGCTGCCCATGCACTGTCTGCTGTGAAGTGCAGGCACAGCAGCAGGAGTAGCACAAATATACAATAGACTAGATGGCAGCCCGATTCTAAAGAATCGGGTAGTCTAGAATCCATATATAGTTTATTTAATAGTTAGGGTAGTGCGGTGAAATTAATTGTGTGTATACAGGCGGCTCTGTGGGTAGCAGAGTATATAGTGGCTCAGTGGCTAGCACTGCGCGCGGTGGCTCAGTGGTTAGCAGTGAATGCGGTGGCTCAGTGGTTAGCAGTGAGTGCGGTGAGATAGGTCAGCGCAGCGGCGTGGGCAGAGTGGTGAGCGCAGCGGCGTGGGCAGAGTGGTGAGCGCAGCGCCGTGGGCAGAGTTGTCAGCACAGTGCCGTGGGCACAGTGGTCAGCGCAGCGCCGTGGGCGGAGTGGTCAGCGCAGCGCCGTGGGCGGAGTGGTCAGCGCAGCGCCGTGGGCGGAGTGGTCAGCGCAGTGCCGTGGGCAGAGTGGTCAGCACATACACACACACACACGTACATACACAGACATACACACACATACACACACATACAAACACTCCACTATACTTACCACCGACCCTGCGTCTTCTCCGGCGCCTGGATCCTGAGTCAACATGTGGCCACCCCCGGACGACTGGAGATGGCAGAGGACGGCTGGAGGCTGGAGGGGGCAGAGGACAGCTGGAGGGGGCAGGGGACGGCTGGAAGTTGGAAGGGGCAGGGGACGACTGGAGGGGGCAGAGGACGGCTGGAGGGGGCAGAGGGCAGAGGACGGCTGGAGGCTGGAGATGGCAGAGGACGGCTGGAGGCTGGAGATGGCAGAGGACGGCTGGAGGCTGGAGAGGGCAGAGGACGGCTGGAGGCTGGAGAGGGCAGAGGACGGCTGGAGGCTGGAGAGGGCAGAGGACGGCTGGAGGCTGGAGAGGGCAGAGGACGGCTGGAGGGGGCAGAGAACGGCTGGAGGCTGGAGGGGGCAGAGGACGGCTGGAGGCTGGAGGGGGCAGAGGAAGGCTGTAGGCTGGAGGGGGCAGAGGACGGCTGGAGGGGTCAGAGGACGGATGGAGGCTGGAGGGGGCAGAGGACGGCTGGAGGCTGGAGGGGGCAGAGGACGGCTGGAGGCTGGAGGGGGCAGAGGACGGCTGGAGGGTGGAGGGGGCAGAGGACGGCTGGAGGGTGGAGGGGGCAGAGGACGGCTGGAGGGTGGAGGGGGCAGAGGACGGCTGGAGGCTGGAGGGGGCAGAGGACGGCTGGAGGCTGGAGGGGGCAGAGGACGGCTGGAGGCTGGAGGGGGCAGAGGACGGCTGGAGGCTGGAGAGGGCAGAGGACGCGTAGCTGGGCGGGGGTGGACACTGACCGCCGTGCGTGTGGTGTTGGAGGAGAGGAGGGGCGGGCAGAGCTGCAGGACAGGAAGTCCCGTGCTCCCCCCCTCCTCTCCGGGCGCACGGCGGCTGCTGCTGGTAGCACAGGACCCCCCAGGTGGCGGGCAATGGGCCCCCCCTGACCCCCCGCTGGGTACGCTAGTGGCTGGAGGGGAGAGCAGAGGCTGGAGGGGAGAGCAGAGGCTGGAGGGGAGAGCAGAGGCTGGAGGGGAGAGCAGAGGCTGGAGGGGAGAGCAGAGGCTGGAGGGGAGAGCAGAGGCGGGATTGGAGAGGCTGGAGGGGAGAGCGGAGGCTGGAGGGGAGAGCGGAGGCTGGAGGGGAGAGCGGAGGCTGGAGGGCAAGGGAGGCTGGAGGGGCTGGAGGGCAGGGGAGGCTGGAGGGCAGGGGAGGCTGGAGAGGCTGGAGGGCAAGGGAGGCTGGAGGGCAGGGGAGGCTGGAGAGGCTGGAGGGCAAGGGAGGCTGGAGGGGCTGGAGAGGCTGGAGGGCAGGGGAGGCTTGAGAGGCTAGAGGGTAGAGGAGGCTGGAGAGGCTGGAGGTCAGGGGAGGCTGGAGGGCAAGGGAGGCTGGAGGGCAAGGGAGGCTGGAGGGCAGGGAAGGCTGGAGGGGCTGGAGGGCAGGGGAGGCTGGAGGGGCTGGAGGGCAGGGGAGGCTGGAGAGGCTGGGGGGGCAGGGGAGGCTTGAGGGCAGGGGAGGCTGGAGGGCAGGGGAGGCTGGAGGGCAGGGGAGGCTGGAGAGGTTGGAGGGCAGGGGAGGCTGGAGAGCCTGGAGGGCAGGGGAGGCTGTAGGGGCTGGTGAGGCTGGAGAGGCTGGAGAGGCTGGAGAGGCTGGGGAGGCAGGGGAGGCTGGAGAAGCTGGAGGGCAGGGGAGGCTGGAGGGCAGGGGAGGCTGGAGGGCAGGGGAGGCTGGAGAGGCTGGAGGGCAGGGGAGGCTGGAGAGGCTGGAGGGCAGGGGGCTGGAGAAGCTGGAGGGCAGGGGGGCTGGAGAGGGTGGAGGGCAGGGGAGGCTGGAGAGCAGGGAAGGCTGGAGAGGCTGGAGGGCAGGGGAGGCTGGAGAGGCTGGAGTGCAGGAGGGCTGGAGAAGCTGGAGGGCAGGGGAGGCTGGAGAGCAGGGGAGGCTGGAGAGGGTGGAGGGCAGGGGAGGCTGGAGAGCAGGGAAGGCTGGAGAGGCTGGAGGGCAGTGGAGGCTGGAGAGGCTGGAGGGTAGAGGCGTAGTTGGGTGGGGGGGTGTAGACTCACCGCGGCCGGCGTGCGGAGGAGAGGAGGGACGGGCAGAGGTGCAGGACAGGAAGTCCCGTCCTCAGTCCCTCCTCTCCGGGTGCGCGGCGGGCGGCTGGCAGCACGGGGCCCCCCAGGTGGTGGGGGCAATGGGCCCCTCATGCCTTGGGGCAGAGGGCGCTCGGCCCCCCTGCTCCACGCTAGGTACGGTAGTGGGTGGAGGGGAGAGGCTGGAGGGCAGACGGAACTTCCGAGGGCGGAACGTTCCTCCGCTGCTCCCTGTAGCCCTGGGGACCGCGCAGTGGTGACGCCAGCACCATGGGTCCGGAGGCCGTCACGGAAGTAGCCTTCGGCTATTCCGGAAGTGGCCTTCGGCTTTTATATAATAGATCAGGCTGAGGCAGCCTGGGCACCTTCTCTTCCGTTGCCGTCGGGCCTGTGAGTGCAGGCTGGGCTCCCTGCCTCCCAGCACACTCAGAGGAAGCCGCTCCTCTCTGGCAGGGAGGTATGCATAGGCTCCAACGTCTGCACGCACCCGCGCTCTGCCCTGCCGCCTGCGGTGCCGCAAGTCATTAAATCAGCGCCGGCGCCGGATTATAATGGGGGCATTGGGGGCTATTTACTTTGGGCCATCCTGGAGACCTGGGCCCGGGGCGGTAGCCCCATTTGACCTCATTATAATCCGCCACTGAGTCGGATCATTGTCTGCTGTTCTTATTTGCACTGATGGCATCTCATTGCTTTTCAACTCTTTAGCCAATGTAAGTAGAGTTGAGTGAATATATTCAAGTGGAATATTCACTTTACCGCTCACCTCTCCGACTCCTCCGCTTGTCACCATGAACTAACCTCATTAACACCAAACGTTCGGGCTCGGATTCCAGTGCAACTGGCGAAGGTTCGGAAGATAGAACGAGAAGTGGATAGGTGACAGTTAGGAGGCTTCCAACATGAGCCCTTAAAGGGGAATCGGCACCCTGCTATATACTAATTAAATTTAGAAATATTTCTGCTAAAAAATAGAGATACTTAGCTTTATGAATATGGCCACATAGATAAACAACCCCAGTTACCACATCGAGGTGTATCTTTTCAACCGGGTCCCTAACCTTCATTTTCTGCCTCTTTCTGCGTTACAAACCTCCACATTTATGGGCAAACCTGATAACAGAGAACAATGGAACAATGAGCCGTAAGTGCGGGGAAAGTGCACTACATAGGGTGTGAACCCATATTACAGTTCAAAAA
The DNA here is from genome assembly GCA_033576535.1 of Allobates femoralis. NCBI lineage: Eukaryota > Metazoa > Chordata > Amphibia > Anura > Aromobatidae > Allobates > Allobates femoralis. The sequence continues at coordinate 446,060,888 of JARQOC010000006.1, read as the reverse complement.
TAACTGCAGCACTCAATCATCAGTGTGCACAGGTTCATTGCTTAACACAATAGGAATCACAACTCTTACAGGGGAAGCGGCACCCTGCTATATAATAATTGAATTTAGAAATATTTCAGCTAACAAATAGGGAAACTTAGCTTTATGAATATGGCCATATAGATAAACTCCCGGTTACCACAGAGCCATGGGTTATTGTTCTCTGTTATCAGGTTTTTCCACGTTTGCCCATAAATGGCCATATTCATAAAGCTAAGTTTCCCTATTTGTTAGCTGAAATATTTCTAAATTCAATTATTATATAGCAGGGTGCCGCTTCCCCTGTAAGAGTTGTGATTCCTATTGTGTTAAGCAATGAACCTGTGCACACTGAGGACTGAGTGCTGCAGTTATTTTTGAACTGTAATATGGGTTCACACCCTATGTAGTGCACTTTCCCCGCACTTACGGCTCATTGTTCCATTGTTCTCTGTTATCAGGTTTGCCCATAAATGTGGAGGTTTGTAACGCAGAAAGAGGCAGAAAATGAAGGTTAGGGACCCGGTTGAAAAGATACACCTCGATGTGGTAACTGGGGTGGTTTCTCTATGTGGCCATATTCATAAAGCTAAGTATCTCTATTTTTTAGCAGAAATATTTCTAAATTTAATTATTATATAGCAGGGTGCCGATTCCCCTTTAAGGGCTCATGTTAGAAGCCTATCGGCTCCTAACTGTCACCTATCCACTTCTAGTTCCATCTCCTGAACCTTCGTCAGTCGCACTGCAATCCCTGAGCTGCTCACGTTGAGCCAGAACCATTGGCTTTGATGACGTTAGTTCCTGATTTGTTAACAGGAGATGAGACTATCTGGGAGATTTTTGTTATCAAGCAGGTCTGTGGAGTTGGTAAGCCAAGCATCCAACTCTGACTCCGACTCTTCAATTTCCCTGAATCCGATTCTGACTCCAACTCCAACTCAACCAAAGTGGACACCGACCCTGACTCCATGAATCCAACTCCATAAACATGGCTGTGAAGTCAGTAAGCTCCGACTCCTCAATTTCCTGAATCCGACTTTGACTCCACCCAAAATGGGCACCAACTCCACGACCCCGACTCCACAGCCCTGGTTATTAGTCTATACAGCAACTTGTACTGTGCAGTCCTTTTTTGTGTCAGTGGTCTGCACCTATAACCTGTTGCAGGTTTTAGCTTTCAGCAGAATTATTCAGCACTTATAGACTGCAGATCCAAAACTTATGTATTGATCTAACTAAGAACAAATTTACAAAACTGAACATGAGGTTCTTACTTTATTGTTCTGATCAAACTGCATGAAGCCCACTACCACGAACCTCTCAAAGGGTCCCTAACCTACCGTGTCTACCGTGGAAGAGACAGTGAACCAGCAGGGGAGAGCATAGTGCTCCATAGCACTCCTGCTGCAAGGCAAAGCCTCCAAGGATCCAGGCCACACCACCCCTCAAGTACAAAACCACAACCACAATGGCCAACACAACACCAAGTGGAAGGAGACAAAAAAACCTTACCCTCCACATGTTCTCAGACTTTGAGCTTAGTACAAAACTAGCAGACTCTATCTTGCAGACTTCTGTTAATTAATAACACCTGAACCAAATGGGAGGTGTACTGGTCCAAGAAAAAAAGAATGGGGACGGACCATGCAATGTACTGTAGCTGTAGAAAGAGGTAAAGGATCCACTGAAGTTCACCATGAAACGACAGTGGTCTTCATACAGTCTCATGCAAGTGTTAAACTAAAAATCTCATGTTTAGTTTTGTAACTCTTAGCCTAGCGGCGTTAGATCAATGTACGTTTTTGGTTGTGTGATACCTGTCTTTTTTCTACAGCTATTGGACATTGTGGGAGAATCACCTGTTTTACATAGGACTTAAAGAAACCATTATGTACATCGTCGTCAACATGTAAGAGCACTTCCAAACTAAACAGAGAGATCGTACAATACAGTCTAGGGGAACTACAACAGTAAATACAGCACAATCTACTGTCTGCTTAACATAGTCCCTCCAAAGAATAAGCCTGCAGCTGTTGCATACTCCAACAGGTTGCACATGGTAATTGGCACTTAATTCATACAGTAGACCTAGGAAGCCCCATGCTGGGAAAGAGTGGGTGTCTCAGCCAGGGCTGTGGAGTTGGAGTCGTGGAGTCGATGTCCATTTTCAGAGTCGGATTCAGGGAAATTGAGGAGTTGGATGTTTAGCTTATTGACTTCATAGCCATGATTGTGGAGTCAGAGTCGTGGAGTCAGTGTCCATTTTAGTGAAGTCGGAGTTGGATTCATTGAAATTGAGGAGTCAGAGTTGGAGTCGGATGTTTGGCTTATCGACTCCACAGCCCTGGTCTCAGCCGACGTATAATCAAACCTGTTGATAGTGATATACTGTATATTGTTCGTGTTACTCTTGTCGCGTTCACATGATATGACGTATTCCTCCTCATGGTGTGATCTGATATCATTGGTAACATAATCAAATTGACTTTTTGACTTAATACAGAACTGTGTGGTCATAGTCTTGAAAATCCATCTTGAGCGGTCTCCTGTAGCCATAGACGTTTCAGCTTCCAAGGCTTAGAGTACAACGCTCCCCCAGGGGCAGTTACCGCTTCCCTGTAGCTTTTTATTATAGACACATAATGTATATGGAAAATAGGACTCTTCACATTTCCACTGATAACTAATCTTCTTGAAAATGACTCTCACATCCCTCATAACCTGGATATTGACTGTAATCCAGATGTGCCATTTTATTTTTAGAATGTGCTGGCCAAGATTTTTTTTTTCCTTATTCCCATAAAGAATATTTTCCATGTTCTTCCCTCCACCTCTTTTTCCATTGACACATGTATAGCTTGAACTTCTCTCATGTGTGATCTTATATCCATATGATACGGATACAAGGCATATTGTTGCTGCTTCTTGCCTAGCTTTCCATGCTGATCAGATTTCCAGTCCGGTATTCGCCATGAGTTAAATGCCATTAGCATTAGCATGCCTTCGTCTCCTTCTCCGTTTCCATCTTGACCCGCTTTCAAGCGCTGCCACTCCTTATTACGTTACAAGACGTATTTCTTACATACTCTAAATTAGATAGCGATGTTTGCTACTCGAGAATAGAAATAGTTCAACCCTCCTCTTCGCCTGCATCCAAAAAGGAGACATTGGGAAATAATAATAATAATAAAAAAAGTTGGAAAAACTACAAACAAGTTAAAAATACAATGAACAAACTAACAGTGACAGACTGGTACAGAGGGGAGAGAGGACCCTGCCCATGCGGGCTTACATTCTACAGGGCAGTGGAGAGAGAGACAGTAGGTTGAGTCTGCTCTGGTGGTGGTGGAGCGCCAAGTCCTGTGGTGGTGGAGCGCCGGGTCCGATGGTGGTGAAGCGCCAGGTCCAGTGGTGGTGAGGTGGCACCATAGTCATTGCAGGCTGTAGGCTGTTCTGAAGAGATGGGTTTTCAGGTTCCACTTGACAGTTTGGGGGACATTTTGGGGTGCAGAATTCCAGAGGATGGGGGATGCTCGGGTGAAGTCTTGCAGGCGGTTAGATGAGGAGTGTAATAATAATAATAATAATAATAATAATAATAAAACTTTATTTATATAGCGCCAACATATTCCGCAGCGCTTTACAATACAGTGGGTAATAGATGAAAATACAAAGTATAATGCAGTAAGAAAGTACACAATACAGTAATTCCAGTAGAGAAAGAAAACAGTACAATTATAGGAAACAATACAATAAGCATAAAATCAATATAAAAAATACAATACAATAGATAAAACAAGAAAATAAGGGTGACCCTGCTCAAGAGCTTACAATCTACAACGAGATAGGGGTTATACAAGGTACAGGGGCTTATTACACTGATGGTCCAGGCATCTTGTGGAAATGGGGGATAGAAATAAAGTTACATGAATGGTCACTAATCTGTGTAGAGCTTTTGGGTTTGGTGGAGTTTGAAGAAGAGTTATGTCAAGAGAGACATAGTGAATGGACTATGTACAGTACAAAGGAATTTTGTTAGGGAGCATGGTAGGCCGCCTTGAAAAGATGTGTTTTTAGCGCGCGTCTGAAGCTATGCAAGTTGTGGATGTTCCTGATTTCTTGGGGTAGAGCATTCCAGTGAATTGGTGCAGCTCGGGAGAAGTCTTGAAGCCGGGAGTGGGAAGATCGGATTAATGCAGATGTTAGTCGGATGGGGTGATAGACAAGAGATGAGGGAGGAGATGTAGGGAGGTGCTGCATTGTGAAGAGCTTTGTGGGATTTGAACTTTATCCTGCAGTGTATAGGCAGCCAGTGCAATGACTGGCACAGAGCGGAGGCATCTGAGTAACAATTGCCAGGTAGGTGATCCTGGCTGCTGCATTAAGGATGGACTGTAGAGGGGAAAGTTTAGAGAGGGGGAGGCCGATTAATAGAGAATTGCAATAATCAAGGCGGGAATGGATTAGGGCCACGGTGACGGTTTTAGCTGTTTCCATGGTGAGAAAAGGGTGGTCTGTAGAGATGTACAAGTGTGGAGGAAAGGAGGAAATCTTGGGAGGATCGAAGATTACGAGCTGGATGATATCGGGAGATTAGTTCAGAGATATATTGGGAGACAGATTGTGATAAAATATGTATATTTTGATAAAGTAAAGTTGAGAAGCAGGATGAATCGCTTGGGGTTTCTGAAAAATGATGCAATGGGTTACGGGTAGGAATGAGCCATGCTATAAGGTCATGTATATAACATATAAGAACAATGCCATAAATATGTCTTACTTACTTAATGACTTATTACTTTTGTGGTACTGGGGGCTAAATAAAATGTTTAATCATCAATGTAGAAATAAATGAATAAGATCCACAAATAAATAAACCATAAATATATTATACATATATAGAAATATGTATATTATATATTTATGACATATATACTGGACTTGACCCAAATTTGAGCTCATACCTGGACTTTAAAGTGATAAAATGGTGGCTAGGCGGGCCACAAAATAAGCAAAACAGTAATTTAAACTGGAGCAGTATACCGAGGACAGCGCGCTTGAAATTAAATAAAAAATAGGGTGAAAGACACACATTTTTTTAAAATTATTTATTTGAATAATTAAAAAATAATAATGGTCTCTCTGTATTTTTGATTGCCAGCCTAGGTAAAGCCTGGCAGCTGGGGGTGGCTGCCTGTAGCTATCGGCTCTATGTGTGCTGAGAATCAAAAATATATAATTTATTTTAAATTATTTACTTATTTTTACACCCCTATGATAGCAGGTTTGTTGCCAATGACAACCAATCACAGATGGTGGCACAATGGATGTGGGTGCAATAGCCAATCACAGAAAGCAGGTTTGTTCCAAATGACAACCAATCACAGATGCCGGCACAATGGATGTGGGTGCAATAGCCAATCACAGACGCTGTCACAGAGAGTGAGTGTTTGTGATTGGCTGTTGGAGCCAGTGCAGTAAAAAGAAGTTAATAAGCGGCCCCAGAAGTACAAGCTCGTGGTCCCGGTAAGTGTAATGCTGCTGTTTAATCACTGCTTTGCTTAATTTTACAGCCAAACCTAAACAGTAACACAGACTTGTCAGAGACGTCCATGTTCGGGGTCTGAGTCCGAACACTTGGTGTTCAATATGGACCTCGAACTTTACATTTCAGATTCACCCATCACTACTAAATAGTAATCATTTGCAGGACCCATTTTCCATAGATTCCAATGTGGAAAAAACAGATTTTGCAAAAATCTATTTTTTTCAATATAAACAAGAAAATTTTGTTTGCGCAACTTTTTGGGCAACAGATTGCTGCTGGATCCGTTCTATTCAATGATTACTGGACATGTGAACTGAACCTAAAATGTTACTGCACAGCAGTGAAGCTACAAGTAGTGATGGGCGAATCCTAAATTACTCGGAATCACTTGACTCTAGCGAGTCCGAGCACAGGACTCGCTACTCGTTGCGAGTCTAGCGAGTCCAATGTTAATGAATGGGGAAGCGAGTAATAGCGAGTAGTGTGAGATTTACAAATCGCAGATGTGTCTCGGAAGCTTCAGCCTGAAGCAATCCTACCGTGTTTCCCGGAAAGTAAGACCCCCCCGAAAGTAAGGCAGGGTAGGGGGGTGCCCAGGAGTTTCCAATGTAAGGCACCCCCCGATTGTAAGGCCACTTTCGGGGGGGTCGCGGGGAATGTAAGGCCGCCTATGGTGGGGTCACTGTGGAGGGTAAGGCCGCCAATGGGTGGGGTCACTATAGAGCTTACCGCCGCTGCCGCTGTCCCGCCGCTGCCGCTGTCAGGCCCCCTCCGTCCAGCCTCCTCATGTGCTGGCCGAGATCCGCCTCCGGTGATTGGCTGCCAGTCCCTGCCTGCCGTGCGTCCAGCCCCGGGATTCAGCTCGATGCTGATTGGCCACGACATCACCAGCCAGCAGGCTCGCTCCTGATTGGTCCAGCGTCTCGTGCAGCAGACTCGTCACCGGCACCGCAGAGGAAACCGAAAGTGAGGAAAAGTAACGGTAAGTACCGGTACTGTGTACCGAAACCGTGTGTGTGTGGGTGTGTGGGTGGGTGTTTGTGTGTGTGTGTGGGTGGGTGTTTGAGTGTGTGTGTACGGTACTGTATGGGTGCCATATGGGGCTGTGTGTGTGCAGAGTGGGGGTCCACACAGGGCAGCTCAGTATGGGAGGCTACAGGGGAGGCTACAGGGGAGGCTACGGGGGAGGCTACGGTACAGGGGAGGCTACAGGGGAGGCTACGGTACAGGGGAGGCTGCAGGGGAGGCTACAGGGGAGGCTACGGTACAGGGGAGGCTGCGGTACAGGGGAGGCTGCAGGGGAGGCTACAGGGGAGGCTACGGTGCAGGGGAGGCTACAGGGGATGATGCAGACTGCAGGGGATGATGCAGACTGCAGGAGATGATGCAGACTGCAGGGGAGGCTGCAGGGGATGATGCAGACTGCAGGGGATGATGCAGACTGCAGGAGATGATGCAGACTGCAGGGGAGGCTGCAGGGGATGATGCAGACTGCAGGGATGATGCAGGCTGCAGGGAATGATGCAGACTGCAGGGGATGATGCAGACTGCAGGAGATGATGGCAGACTGCAGGGAGGCTGCAGGGGATGATGCAGACTGCAGGGATGATGCAGGCTGCAGGGAATGATGCAGACTGCAGGGGAGCTGCAGGGGTGATGTTCCAGAAGAGGATGACATGGTTGTCCTGGAATAAACACCGTATTGCTTTATGTTACGGTGTTACATACGGTATTGAGACTGTTCTTGACTGTTCATTTGTTCATTTGTTTTGCATGTTATACATGGGAATACCGTAATGATACGGAACTGTAACAAGATATTCTTGAGACATTTTTTTGATTATTTGTTTGACCATACTGTTCTGCCTGGTAATAAATGTTAATTTTATTGTTAAAAAAAAAATTGTCATTTTTTTTTTTGCCAATGTAAGACCTCCCCCGAAAGTAAGACAGGGTGGGACTTTTGGGAGTAAATTTTATGTAAGACAGGGTCTTACTTTCGGGGAAACACGGTAGTTTTGCTATTTATTTGCATTGGACTCGTTTACTTTGCAACTGTAATCGCTGGGAAACTCGCACAGATAAGAGTCCTGTCTGCTCTGTGTGCTGGCTGCCACAGCTCCAGGGTCCTAGAGCCTGCCTGCTGCCTGATGTAGCAGAGCTGAGATTGTTCTCAGTCTGCTCATTCCCTGTGCATAGACATCTATATCTATGCACAGGGATGAGCAGAGAGGACATCGCGTTTTGGACTGCGTCGGACGGAAGAGGATTTTTTTAATTAAAGATGGAGTCCCTAATGGCTTTTTTTTTTTATTTCTAATAAAAAATTTTCTCTGTGTTGTGTTTTTTTTAAAACAATTTAATAGAAATTCATGGCGGTCATGTCTAATATTGGCGTGACCGCCATAAATTTCGGGCTTAGGGCCAGCTGATAATACAAAGCTGGCCCTAACCTCTTTATTACCCAGCGTGCCACCGCCACCAGGGCCGCTGGAAGAGCGGGGTTCAGCGCCAGAGGATGGCGCTTCAATGAACGCGCCATCTTCTGGGGCAGCTGCGGGCTGTAATTTGCAGCGGGGGGTGCCCAGAAAGCTTGGGCATCCCTGCGCTGCGGATTCCAGCCCCCAGCTGCTTAGCTGTACCTGGCTAGACATAGAAATTGCGCGGAGCCCCACGCATTTTTTTTAAATTATTTCATGAAATTCTGAGATTCTGACTCTGACTCTGAGACTCTGAGATTCTGACTCTGACTCTCTGAGATTCTGACTCTGACTCTGACTCTCTGAGATTCTGAGATTCTGACTCTGACTCTCTGAGATTCTGACTCTGACTCTCTGAGATTCTGACTCTGAGATTCTGAGACTCTGAGATTCTGAGATTCTGACTCTGACTCTCTGAGATTCTGACTCTGACTCTCTGAGATTCTGACTCTGACTCTCTGAGATTCTGACTCTGACTCTCTGAGATTCTGACTCTGACTCTCTGAGATTCTGACTCTGACTCTGAGACTCTGAGATTCTGAGATTCTGACTCTGACTCTCTGAGATTCTGACTCTGACTCTCTGAGATTCTGACTCTGACTCTCTGAGATTCTGACTCTGACTCTCTGAGATTCTGACTCTGAGACTCTGAGATTCTGACTCTGAGACTCTGAGATTCTGACTCTGACTCTGAGACTCTGAGATTCTGACTCTGACTCTCTGAGATTCTGACTCTGACTCTGACTCTATGAGATTCTGACTCTGACTCTCTGAGATTCTGACTCTGACTCTCTGAGACTCTGAGACTCTGAGATTCTGAGATTCTGACTCTGAATCTCTGAGATTCTGACTCTGACTCTCTGAGATTCTGACTCTGACTCTCTGAGACTCTGACTCTGACTCTCTGAGATTCTGACTCTCTGAGATTCTGAGACTCTGAGATTCTGAGATTCTGACTCTGACTCTCTGAGACTCTGAGATTCTGACTCTGACTCTGACTCTCTGAGACTCTGAGACTCTGAGATTCTGAGACTCTGAGATTCTGAGATTCTGACTCTGACTCTGACTCTCTGAGATTCTGACTCTGACTCTCTGAGATTCTGACTCTGACTCTGAGATTCTGAGATTCTGACTCTGACTCTCTGAGACTCTGAGATTCTGACTCTGACTCTGAGATTCTGACTCTGACTCTCTGAGATTCTGACTCTGACTCTGAGATTCTGACTCTGACTCTGAGACTGAGATTCTGACTCTGACTCTGAGACTCTGAGATTCTGAGATTCTGACTATGACTCTCTGAGATTCTGACTCTGACTCTCTGAGATTCTGACTCTGACTCTGAGACTCTGAGATTCTGAGATCCTGACTCTGAGACTCTGAGATTCTGACTCTGACTCTGACTCTCTTAGACTCTGAGATTCTGAGACTCTGAGATTCTGACTCTGACTCTCTGAGATTCTGACTCTGACTCTCTGAGATTCTGACTCTGAGACTCTGAGATTCTGACTCTGACTCTGAGACTCTGAGATTCTGACTCTGACTCTGACTCTCTGAGATTCTGACTCTGACTCTCTGAGATTCTGACTCTTACTCTCTGAGATTCTGACTCTGACTCTGACTCTCTGAGACTCTGAGACTCTGAGATTCTGACTCTGACTCTGACTCTCTGAGACTCTGAGATTCTGAGACTCTGAGATTCTGAGATTCTGACTCTGACTCTCTGAGATTCTGACTCTGACTCTCTGAGATTCTGACTCTGACTCTGAGACTCTGAGATTCTGACTCTGACTCTCTGAGATTCTGACTCTGACTCTGAGATTCTGACTCTGACTCTGAGACTCTGAGATTCTGACTCTGACTCTCTGAGATTCTGACTCTGACTCTCTGAGATTCTGACTCTGACTCTGACTCTCTGAGATTCTGACTCTGACTGACTCTCTGAGACTCTGAGATTCTGACTCTGACTCTCAGATTCTGACTCTGACTCTCTGAGATTCTGACTCTGACTCTCTCAGATTCTGACTCTGACTCTCTGAGACTCTGACTCTGACTCTCTGAGACTCTGACTCTGACTCTCTGAGATTCTGACTCTGACTCTCTGAGATTTTGACTCTGACTCTCTGAGATTCTGACTCTGACTCTGAGACTCTGAGATTCTGAGATCCTGACTCTGACTCTCTGAGACTCTGAGATTCTGACTCTGACTCTGACTCTCTGAGACTCTGAGACTCTGAGATTCTGAGACTCTGAGATTCTGAGATTCTGAGATTCTGACTCTCTGAGATTCTGACTCTGACTCTCTGAGATTCTGACTCTGAGACTCTGAGATTCTGACTCTGACTCTGAGACTCTGAGATTCTGACTCTGACTCTCTGAGATTCTGACTCTGACTCTGACTCTCTGAGATTCTGACTCTGACTCTCTGAGATTCTGACTCTGACTCTGACTCTCTGAGACTCTGAGACTCTGAGATTCTGACTCTGACTCTGACTCTCTGAGACTCTGAGATTCTGAGACTCTGAGATTCTGAGATTCTGACTCTGACTCTCTGAGATTCTGACTCTGACTCTCTGAGATTCTGACTCTGACTCTCTGAGATTCTGACTCTGACTCTCTGAGATTCTGACTCTGACTCTGAGACTCTGAGATTCTGACTCTGACTCTGACTCTCTGAGATTCTGACTCTGACTCTGAGATTCTGACTCTGACTCTGAGACTCTGAGATTCTGACTCTGACTCTGAGACTCTGAGATTCTGACTCTGACTCTGACTGAGATTCTGACTCTGACTCTCTGAGATTCTGACTCTGACTCTCTGAGATTCTGACTCTGACTGACTCTCTGAGACTCTGAGACTCTGAGATTCTGACTCTGACTCTCAGATTCTGACTCTGACTCTCTGAGATTCTGACTCTGACTCTCTGAGATTCTGACTCTGACTCTCTCAGATTCTGACTCTGACTCTCTGAGATTCTGACTCTGACTCTCTGATATTCTGACTCTGACTCTCTGAGATTCTGACTCTGACTCTCTGAGATTCTGACTCTGACTCTCTGAGATTCTGACTCTGACTCTCTGAGATTCTGACTCTGACACTGACTCTCTGAGATTCTGACTCTGACTCTGAGACTCTGAGTCTGAGACTCTGACTCTGAGACTCTGAAATTCATGAAATAATAAAAAAAAAATGCGTGGGGCTCCGCGCAATTTCTATGTCTAGCCAGGTACAGCTAAGCAGCTGGGGGCTGGAATCCGCAGCGCAGGGATGCCCAAGCTTTCTGGGCACCCCCCGCTGCAAATTGCAGCCCGCAGCCACCCCAGAAGATGGCGCGTTCATTGAAGCGCCATCCTTTGGCGCTGAACCCCGCTCTTCCAGCGGCCCTGGTGGCGGTGGCACGCTGGGTAATAAAGGGGTTAATACCAGCTTTGTTATACAAGCTGGTATTAAGCCCGAGATTCTCAATGTCAGGCCACGTTTGACCCAGCCACTAAGAATCTCCAATAAAGGGTTAAAAAAACACAGAGAAAATTTTTTATTTGAAATAAAAAAAAAAGCCATTAGGGACTCCATCTTTAATTAAAAAAATCCTCTTCCGTCCGACGTAGTCCAAAACGCGATGTCCTCTCTGCTACATCCCCTGTGCATAGATATAGATGTCTATGCACAGGGAATGAGCAGACTGAGAACAATCTCAGCTTTGCTACATCATCTCTGTGAGCAGGCAGGCTCTAGGACCCTGGAGCTGGCAGCCTGCACACAGAGAAGACAGCTGGACTCGGCTCGCAATGTAACAGCAGTTACTTTGCGAGTTTCCCTGCTATCACTGGCACAGTAGCCGAGTCTAATGCAAACAATGGCAATCCTAGTTTTGTCAGCGTTTGCCAATGTCAACGTGCGAGTAAACGCTGGGAAACTCGCAGAGTACCGAGTCCTGCGAGTCCCTTACTACTCGCCGAGTAACGAGTCCTAGCGAGTAGATTCGCCCATCCCTAGCTACAAGCAATTGTCTAGATGTGGGAACGGGGATACAGAACCTGACTTCATATAGAGTAGACAGAGACTGTTTATTACTGTTTCTGTCGACCCGATTGCTGGCCCAGCAATCATGTGATCGATAGATCCAATGAGGTAGCAGGAGTTGCTGCGTCCTACAAGGCTCACTTAGCAGTGCTCTGAAGCCAAAAGACTGCATTTCCACTGTAACTGGGACTAATATACCAGCACCAGTTACAGGGGACATAACGTTCTAAAAAAAGCATTTAAATGTTGAAATTCCTCCATCCCTCAAAGGTCTTTTATGACCTTATTGGGGGCACAATATGTGATATAACAAAAAATAAAATGCTTCTGATATATAAATGTAATTGAACACAAGAGGGGGATCAAATTTTATAGTGAATTTTAATAATCCTTTATGGCCATAATGTTTAAAAAAAAGTGAGAAACTGACAGGTATTTCCTTTAGTTTCCACTGACTTCACGCAATATAAAAAAAAATGAAAATAAAAAAGAAGGGTTTTTTAGAAATTACAAAAATGTAATGTCACATATTGGGAAAAAAATGGACAAAATTATTTGAAAATCCAAGTGAGAAATCATTTTACAGCTGTTTAAATAGAATATACTAAAAAAACACAAAAACATGCCTGGTCAGGCATGGGTGTCAATTTCCAGTCCTGAACTGTGTAAAAAATGGTGGATTACAAGGAATGTTCACTAAAATACTTTTTTTGTTGTTTTTAATGGGTCTATGGTGGTCTAAAAATAAAAAAAAAAGCTAGTTGCTAATTTTAACAACAGCGCCCCTGCAGGAAAACTAAAGTACATTTGTCTTTGAAACTTCAAGGGAACCTGTCACCCCAAATAACCCTTATAACCTATTAATACCTGTCCCTGCAGCCTTACAATACATTCTAACACATCCCTGTCTCACCTTTTGTAGTAATCTACAAGTACAATAATGTAGTTTGCAAACTTACGAAATTCTTGTCAGAGGGGCGTTCTTCCAAGCCATTTTGACCGGTAGGCGGGTCCCCTGTGCCGCGCTACCCCTGCCTCGTTGCTCTAATACGCCCTAATGGGCGTCATTATACAAACGCAGAGCTTGGGCACGATTTCAATATCGCACCCGCAACTTCACCGCTGCAACGCGGTCATGTGACTTCAGCATGCAATCTGCGCATGCACAAAGTCTGCCTGTGAGACCTGCGACCGGAAGTGACACGTCCCGACGTCACATGACCACGTCGCAGTCTTTGGTTCAAATAATTATCATACATCCTATTCTACACTAAGGCAAACATCCTTCCTCAAGCACACTTTAACTTTTACTTTAGCAAATTCTAAACACACATTCTCTTTACAGGCACACACTAACTAAAACAAAACTTGAATATATACGACCTAACCGGGTCATCAAAAATCAACTATTTACATGGCTGCTCTTACTGCACTACCGCATGTTTGATCGCGGCTACTTCAGCAGCCAGGGTGGCACCTCATTGCCTGAGCTGCCTCTTTCCTCCGGAAACCCTGGATACTGCTAGTGCCAGTCCATGCAGCCTGGTTTCTCGCTGTGACTATTGTCAGTGTCAGAGGCTCAGTCTGGGTAGCCACCTCCTGGATGCTAATCACCACCACCGTGGATCATCTCAGCACAGTCTGCGTGGCGGAATCACTGGTCCTGGGGCTTGGCTCCCTCGCGGGTGCGGACCGAAGTTGTTGCTGTTGGGGTTGTCTGGATGTGGCTGCCGGCTGTGACACCTGGGGTTCCGCTGGACAAGCGGGCAGCATATGCCTGATGAGATAGACATCAATGGCATACCACAACCAATCACCCAGCTGCCGGGTGAAGGTGACATTATCACCGGGATGCAGATCGCAGCCAGGGTGACCCTCTAGCAGATGGGATTCAATGTCCCACCAGGTGACAAAGAGTTCTGTTTTACTCCCCCGCTCTCTGATGATTCCCCAGCCCTTTTCAAGGTGAAACCGAACCACAGTGCCTTCACAGATCGGCCCCCGGTCTTCTGACTTGGATCGGCGAACCCACATCTAGGTCTGCAGGTTCCGCTCCTCCATGGCTAGCCACTTAGCCCACCTTTCCTTCTCCTGGGTTTCCCATTGCACCTCTTATTGGCGGCAATAGCCCACCCAGCTCAAAGTCTCCACCATGGTCTCTCCCTCTCTGGGTCTCTCCTGGGAAGCCCATTAACGAGTCCCCCTGGTTGACCCATTTGAAGACTTCCCGCTCCGCATAGATCCCCTCAGGGCTGGTTCAGGTGCAAGTGGGTCTGCCAACCTGTGTTGCACTAAAGATCAGTCCCATGGCAAGACTCTGCAATCCCAGCTGGGTGCAAGGGGCCATGGATGTCTAGGAGACCTACCAGGGTGTCGTCGGCAACCGGGCGAGTGTCGGTACCTGTGTCTTGCTCACTGCAGACCTCGTGTTCCTCCTCCGGAGGTGGTCTCAATGTCATCGACCTCTGGGTCATTTTGGTCAGCAGGGTCTCCTTTCATGATTCCACCGCCTCAACCTGGGCCCTCCTCAGCTGCTGACCCAAGCTCTCCACTTCGCTGTGCAGAAACCCCGGGTCCAGGAGTGACAGCGTCTCAAGGCCTTCCTCCATTTCTCCGGGAAGTCCTCGCCCTCCAGGATAAAATCCGGGTCTTCTGCTGCCATCTTGCTCCTGCGTCTGCACTCCCAGTCTTCTAATCCCTTCTCTGGGTGGTTCTCTCTTTGGGCGTTTTTGGCCACACCTTGGAGTGGGTCTCTCTGGCTGACTGGCACGCCCTGCTGCACAAACGTTCCTTTGGTGGGAAGGTACAGCTGCACCACTCCCTTCTTGATGGTCATGGCGCCTGTTCTTTTACTCGACCACAGTTCAAAGTTCTCAACCACAGTCACTAAGGCGCACAAGGCCCGTCTTAACGGGCAGGTGGATCCTGCTTGTGATGCCAAGTTGACATACCTCTCCAGGGCCTTAGGATATTCGGAACTAGGTTTTGAAGCTTCATGGGAGTCACAGGGGTTGAGACCCGGCTTCGTGACCGTGGCGGTGTCATTAAATGTTCAGGGAGGGTGATTCTCTTCTTTGGGGAAGGTCATGAGGAAGGGAGTTTCGTCAGAGAATGACGGGACCTGCGGATGTCTATTATTATGTGACGCCACCCGCAGGTTGCAGCTATTGATGGCTGCCGCTGCACTACAGTTCCTCTGGGGCTGATGGTAATGATGCAGCAAAGTTGTTATGCCCTCCACGGGTAGGGCTGACACCAGTGTAGCAGATATTACTGAGTGAGTTGATAGCTATGTTCCAGCACAAGGCTGATGACCCATCAAGAACGCCACAGACATAGCATGTTACAGTTTTTAGATGTTTACTCACAGTCACTGTGCAACAGCTCGCTGAGCGCTGAGTTCTCGGAGGCAGGGATCCAGCTACTCCCGGGTAGTGGGATGACACCTAACCAGTACCCCTTCTCTCTGTCCTTTCTTGGTCGTCTCACACTGCGCTTGCTTTGCCCTCCTGCCTTCTGTCTCACTCACACAAAGCCCCAAGCCAGTGACTGCGGGTCCCTTCTAGGGTTACTTGAAGTCTGTCTCGGGACCTTATATGGCCACCTTTTCAGCGGATGTGCACGGTATCAGCTGTGGCACCTTGGAAACCCACAGCCTCCAGGTTGCTAGTGAGCCTGGTCCTCTCCACTAGTCTTGGGGTTTGGTGCCCCTGTTCTGTGGCCTGGTCCCTCCACTGCCTGCGACTGACAATGGATGCGAGCCCCATGGATGGATTGCTCACTACCCATGCCTCTGGGACCCCCTCTTCCTCGTGGAGCACCCTTGGTCTCTCTTTTTGCTCCTTAGTCAGGCCCTAGGACAATCTCCCGCCGCCTCCAGTCCTCTGAACACTTCTCTCAAATTCTTACTCCTCTTCTGACAGGCTTCCTTCCTCTAGCATCCCTCCAACTCAACTGACTTCTAGATCTTTCCATGTTCTATATATGCCCTCTGTCACATGTCTCACGTCATCTACGTTTGTGTTCTTCCTGGCTTCACTCCTTCCCAGGTGCTCCCCTTATTATTTCCTCTCCACCCATCCCCACTACCCTGGTTCATCCTTCCAGACAGAATCAGGGACTGCGCTCTCCCGTAGGAGCAATCTCACCCTAACCCCAGAGGTGTATCTAGGTTTTCTGGCACCCAGGGCAAGACTTCAGTTTGGAGCACCCCCGCCCCTGCAGTCTGAGTAGCCTTCATGTAACCGATCTGTCATTTGCGATTTGCACACTTACAGTTACGTGCCGATGAGCTGCTCTACCTAATTCTCTCAATGTTCAGTGAAAAACAAATTATATTACACGCTGTTAAGATTGGGCTCCAGGGCTTAATATATGAAATAAAGTGCTCGTCCAGGTTTGAGATGAAAGTCTGTAGCCCCTTTAAGTGACGTCAGGCCTCTCAATTCTCATAGCGTGTGCACTGCACACTGTCAGGATTCTCTCGTGCTGATGGTTAGATTGGACAGTTGTGTGGGCACAAGTACCGGTATATGATTTATTTGCTTCTAGCCACATTCTGACTAGACGTGTCCGGCCTCGCTCAATTCATTTTCATTGATCGAGGCCACGCATGTCTAGTCAGCACAAGACTGCATGTATGTAAATTGCACTTACAGTTTCATGACCTACCACGCTCACCGCCAGCACCAGAGAATCCTGACAGTGAGCAGTGTGCGCTCTGTGAGAATTCAGAAGTCTGCAGACACATACAGGGACACATGGAGTAACTGTACACTCATCACAGACTTGGACAACTCCTTTAATGCTCCTAACAAATAAACATAGTAACCATGGCACAAAACTTTATTAACATAGCCATATCTAACGTAATCTTACAAGTTACTGATTGTTACATGTGTACAGGATCAGAACCAATAACAGCTCAAAACTACATCACCAGACTGACCAGAGATACAAACATTCATCCATATAACCCCTATCACAACCCTCATCAGTGCATAAATACATCACCAAACCCACCAGAGGTACAGAAATACATAACTAGAACCCCTATCAGTGCAGAAATGACAATCCTCATCGGTAACAAAATTCATCATCAGAACCCCCATCAGTACAGGTATACAACCATATAACCCCTCTTCACTATAGAAACACAGCATCACAATCCTCATCAGTACAGAAATTCATCAGTACATGGTAAACAATTGTAATGTCAGGTCAGACCCATACACATTTGTGCTGCATGAACCTACAATTCCCACTACATCCTTAACAATGGTAAGGACATACTGGGAGTTGTTGTTACCAGTCACCCTCAGATCACTCAGGAATCTCACTACTGATGAGAAATAGTATCACAAATAATCATTGACATCCAGGTACCTTATAGATGACCTTGTCTCTGATCGGGGTCGTCTTTTTTTCTTCATCCTGTCCAGACACCATGATGACGTTTCACATACCCAGCTCATCTCTGGAGACGTCCATCTTCTCCGGTCTTCAGTGCATCTCGGCACGATGTCCTTAAAAATAGCAGAATGATCAAAATACACCGTACTGCAGTCATCCCCCTCTCACTCCACATATTGGTGCCGCAGCCATCCCCCTCACTCCAAATACTGTGCCGCAGCCATCCCCCTCACTCCAAATACTGTGCCGCAGCCATCCCCCTCACTCCAAATACTGTGCCGTAGCCATCCCCCTCACTCCAAACACTGTGCCGCAGCCAACCCCCTCACTCCACATACTGTGCCGCAGCCATCCCCGTCACTCCACATACTGTGCCGCAGCCATCCCCCCTCACACCACATACTGTGTCCACACCAATCTCCTCCTCACTCCACATACTGTGTTGGCAGCCATCCCCCTCACTCCTCATATTGTGTTCACACTCTTCCCACCTCACGCCACATACCGTACCGCAGCCATCCCCCGCTCACTCCACATACAGTGCTGCAGTCATCCCCCTCACTCCTTATACTGTGCCCACACTGAGACCACCTCACTTTTATACTGGATCGTCAAATTTACCCCCTTTGGTTCACATATATTCCCCCCACCCTCTCCCCCCAGTTTGGTCCACATATTCTCCCCCCAGTTTGGATCACACATTCTCCCCCCACCCGCTTCCCCCCCAGTTTGGCGCAAATATATGACCCCCACCCTGTTCCCACTTGTTTGGCTCACATATACTGCCCCCTCCCTGTCCCCCCAGTTTGGATCACATATTCTCCCACCATCATCTCCCCCAATTACTCCTCATACTCCCCCCACCCTCCCCCTCCAATTTGCTACTCACACACACCCCTCCCCAGTTTCCTACTCACACTCCCTCCCCCCAGTTTGCTGCCCACATTCCCCCTCACCCCCCAGTTTCCTGCTCACACTCCCCCCAAAGTATGCTCATATTCCCCCCCTTCCACCAGTTTTCTGCTCACACCCCCCAATTTGTTGCTCTCACGCTCCCCCCACCCTCTCCCTCCACTCTGTCCCCCTTCCCCTAATTACATTACTGCTCAGTTTCTGGAGCGGTCTTCTCCAGCCTTCTGCCTCGGTGCCTCTGCTGTGACGTCAGCAGCGTGGTCAGGTGATCTGATCATGCAGCTGACTGAGCTGAGGACCCGGAAGTGCGGGAAACAGGGCGGCAGCGGCTGAAGACGCTGCTTCCATGGTACAGGCGTCTGATAGATGCCTGTACATGGACTACAGGAGCCGGCGGCCGCAGAGTCTCTGCTCCCGCTGTCAGCGGGAGCAGAGAATAGCCGACTCCCACAGCGCGGGGAAGGGCACAATATGCGGCCGTGGTAGAGACTCCTCAGGCGCTGCAGCAGGCTGCAGGAGGCTTGACAGCGCCCCCCTGCCTGCTGCGCCCGGGGCAAATGCACCCCCAGCCCACCCCTATATACGGCCCTGCCTAACCCTGACCTGGACCTAGTGTAGTGCGTGGCCTGGGTGTCCCAATACCGGTCTGTCCTCTCCCTTACCTGAGAGTGAGATACTACACGTCAACAGGGGTGCAGTACCGCTGTGGCAACTGGATCCGCAGGGGCGCCGTATATGCGGTGTGCACAACCTAATAACGTTCCCAAGAGACCTGCTAAGAGGACACTGGTTCCTGGATGAGTAGGAAGTAGACAGCCACATGGAACAATAGGAGGATGGGCAGAACTAGTGAAGCTGCGTGGTGGGCACCAATCTCCCTGCTCAGCAGGGATAGAGCGGGTGAGGTACATATAGCCATAGGATGGGCACTGGTCTCCCTGTTCATGAGGGACCAGCCCGAAGGCCGAGGTTATGACACTGTGAACTCCAATGTTACCTTTATCTAATAATCTTAACCCATTTCACCGATTCAACATGCCCAATAATGTAGATATTTTTCTTACTACTTTAATGTCATTATATTTTTTTTATCCTGTATTTGATTAATACATTTTTCTGAATATAAACTTTACCTGCATACACTTTGCTTTTTCTTTAATGAACTTTTTTTTAATAATTTAATTTTGAAAATTCCACATGACTTTTTCCATTAACTTGAAGCAACTATCATGTTGTCTTGCATGCAAAGTATATACGCACGTCTTACCCTTTTGAGGTTAGGTTATTCAGATGGGTGGGTCCGGCACAAATACCAAGCCGAGATAAATGGAAAGAAATGACTTGTTTTTTTGTGTGTGTGCAACATAACATCTGAATTTTTGACATTTGGGAAACATGGAAAGTAAGGAAATGAAATGAGAACTAAATGTAATTATCCCTTAATACAGCGACGCATAGAAATGGGATGCTTGGCGGAGCCTTGCTCACGGCAAAATGCAAAGAAACCATATTCGAGACATTCGAAGCCAGATGTACATTCAGGTCGCTTAAGTTTGAAACATAAGAGTTGACATGAGAATTTTGTGCCCCGTTGACCATTGCCAGCATTGTGGGTGTTCAACTAAACCGCCTAACCGCCATAGTAAAGTCAATGGTAGTAAGAAAGCGAATGAAAGCAAAATCATTTCTTTGTACGGTTTGGAATCAGAAACTAAAAACTTTAGATTTGAGGCGGGTGACTTTTTCCTAGAACATGTTGACTGTGTGACAGTGTAGCACCCCAGGGCAGTGGGGGATTTATTCAAGGACTGGCCCACTCTGTGGCACCCCGGGGCCTTGGGGGTGCTGTCTCTGGCTCGTATGGCAGGTGGCTTAAGCCCTTTCTGGGTTACCTTCCTCTGGAGGCTTTTCCCTGAGTTCTCTGGTGCTGCTGCGCCTCCTGGGCCCCATGGTGGACGAGCGACTTGGAACGTCTTTCTCAGTAACATAACATGGACCTGAATGCATTAAACCTTATGGCACTACAAGTCCCAGAGGAACCTCCAGATTTACACCCCAGAGGACATCCATCTTTGTGATATATGCCAATGCAGCCAGTCACCATATTTCAACGATAAAGTAAAAAAAAAGTCTTTAATGAGGTGTAGAGCCTTTATAATTTCAGAAAATGCGTATGTGACGACACAGCCTTTTTTTAATTTGTGTCATAAGATAATGTTTTTAATTTGGCCAGACGTATTGTTCTGTTGTTTGTTGACTCATGAGAAATGGGTCATTGTTTCCAGACAACTCAGAGTTGTAATTTACCTAAGCCCCTTCTGTCTGCATCATTTAGATGAAAATTATGCAGACGGATTGAAGTGTCAACCAATAAGAGAACCGCCTTATCTCACCAATCCTGTAAGACTACAGTATACCCTGATATGTATCACATGACCGCGAGCGGCCAATCAACTCCGGGAATGCCCCTGACATCACAGCATGTCCTGGCAGAACACACATCTCCTGGCCTCAGAAACGGACACCGGGAAAAGGTGTCGGAGAGGAAAAGTATTTCATTCTTTTTTTATTTTACATACATTTGGCTTTGTTTAATTTAGATTTCGCAGTGTATGTTAATACACTGTGAAATCTAATGGGGCAGTCACAGCTGTCACAGAGGGGAGGAGGAAGCAGGATTCTTCCTCCCCTCTGTGACGTCAGAGGGAGAAAACGCAGGAGCTCCTGCGTAAAGAATTGACATCTCAAAAAGCACTGCATATTTTTACGCACTGTCTGCACAGCAAAGTGAGTTTCCCATTCACTTTGGAGGCAGACACAAAACACATTGCGTATTTTGAAAAGTGCACGTAAAAAAGCACGGCAAAATACGCAATGTGTGAACGCAGCCTAAAAGAAATCTTGAAACAAAAATATGCTAGCCAGTAGCGGTTACTTTTGTAGACCAAGCAGGGGGGAAATTTATAGAATCACTCAATTCTGAGGTAAAAATTAGGGAATCATGACAAACAAACAAAATACTCAAATACATTACTAGTATTTTGTTGCACCACCTCTGGATTTTATAACAGCTTGCAGTCTCTGAGGCATTGACTTAATGAGTGACAAACAGTACTCATCATCAATCTGGCTCCAACTTTCTCTGATTGCTGTTGTTAGATCAGCTTTGCAGGTTGGAGCCTTGTCATGGACCATTTTCTTCAACTTCCACCAAAGATTTTCAATTGGATTCAGATCCGGACTATTTGCAGGCCATGACATTGACCTTATGTGTCTTCCTTCAAGGAATGTTTTCACAGTTTTTGCTCTATGGCAGGATGCATTATCATCTTGATAAATGATTTCATCATCCCCAAAAATCCTTTCAATTGATAGGATAAGAAAAGTGTCCAAAATATCAATGTAAACTTGGGCATTTATTGAAGATGTAATGACAGCCATCTCCCCAGTGCTTTTACCTGACATGCAGCCCCATATCATCAATGACTGTGGAAATTTGCATGTTCTCTTCAGGCAGTCATCTTTATAAATATCATTGGAACGGCACCAAACAAAAGTTCCAGCATCATCACCTTGCCCAATGCAGATTCGCGATTCATCACTGAATATGACTTTCATCCAATCATACACAGTCTACAATTCCTTTTCCTTAGCCCATTGTAACCTTGTTTTTTCTGTTTAGGTGGCTTTTGTTTAGCTTTTCTGTATGTAAATCTCATTTCCTTTAGGTGGTTTCTTACAGTTCGGTCACAGACATTGACTCCAGTTTCCTCTCATTCGTTCCTCATTTGTTTTGTTGTGCATTTCCTGTTTTGGAGACATATTGCTTTAAGTTTCCGGTCTTGATGCTTTGATGTCTTCCTTGGTCTACCAGTATGTTTCTTGTTTGTATTTGGACCAGATTTTAGACACAGCTGACTGTGAACAACCAACATCTTTGGCAACATTGCGTGATGATTTACCCTCTTTTAAGAGTTTGATAATCCTCTCCTTGTTTCAATTGACATATCTCGTGTTGGAGCCATGATTCATGTCAGTCCACTTGGTGCAACAGCTCTCCAAGCTGTGATCACTCCTTTTTAGATGCAGACTAACGAGCAGATCTTATTTGATGCAGGTGTTAGTTTTGGGAATGAAAATTTACAGGGTGATTCCATACATTTTTCCTCAGAATTGAGTGATTCCTTAATTTTTCCCCTGCTTGGTCTACAAAAGTAACCATTACTGGCTAGCACTCTTTTTGTTTCAAGATTTGTTTTAGTGTTTCTTCAAGGCAGAGAGTTGCCATTCGAAATGACTTTAGTTTTGTGCCATGTCTGTGATCTGCTTTTTTTCTACAACATTAAACAACTGAATGGACATCATCTGAGCCCGGTGATTCCATAACTTTTGCCAGGGGTTGTATATCTGGCTTGGTCTTTCCATTGCATGAGATTCTTGCATTTTTTACATGGACACCATACTTTGAATTTTATTTTGACAGATTATTCTATTCAAAAATCGGACATTTCACAAGAAATATTATTTGTAAGAAAAAGTGTTAATGTAGAAGAAGAAACAGTTGATCTATTTTCCACAAGTTGGAAGAATCTTCTTGTGAATTGTGAGAACGATCCCTGTTCACTCTCAGCCATCCTTGTTCTAATTAAAGCTTAGTCATCTGCATACTTGGGGTTTTCTAAATATTGTTTCTCTGTCTTTTGGTGCCAATATGAGTGTACAATTAAAATGTTAAATATGTAGGAACTTTGCCAATTTGTCAGATCCAGCACGTTACAATTTTCCAACAACACCCATGGATTGGCATGTTTGGGTTCACAAATGCTCCATCAACAGGAAAAGGTGGTTGAGACCAGCGAGTGATTCAGATTTTAGAACAGCTTTGAAGATCTTACTTCATTGGTCAAATACCATTATTGTTATTACTACCAGGGATTGGCACTGCGACGCTTATGAAAGAATTTGCATTAGTGCCAGATTTAGTTGTAAATACCATAGTGCTCATCTTAGTCATGGGATTATTTTACTGTTAGTCCTCATTATTGTGCAATGGTATGCAACTCATAAAGGGACATACTGTCTGCTACACAGCCATTCCTCATGGGCGGGATAGACCTGTATAGGACTCCTCCCCATTATAAGTAGGGGCATCGTTATAGGGTCATACCCTAGTGAGGCTCGCACAAGTATAAGATATACTTATACTGGGATAGTAGATGTGTTAGCGTGAACCTGCTTCAGTAAAGGGCCCCATAGAGATGAGCAAATCAAATTCAGGTCAAATATTCAGGAATTTTCTGAACCCTGCAAACTGAAGCAATTAGCGAATTATTTTGTGGGTCATTTACATGTTGCAGAAGATTGCCTCAGTCGGAGAAGGCTAACCATACCTCAGAAGGACTTCACTATCATTCCTTGCAGCTATCACATCCCAAGGTATAGTGAAATCAGGAGGGACTATTGTAGCCTGTATAAAGCAGAAGCAAGGAATGCAGCCACAATTCTGTACTGGAACAAACTGTTGGCTATACAGTCATTCCTCATGGGTGGGCTGAACCTGTATAGGACTCCTCCATTTTACTGACATTATATGTCACGCGCTTAGTTTGCGCTGACATTGCCGAATGCCTCTAAATGTGTTGTTTTCCTTTAAGGGCTGTATTAAGTATTGGTGTGAAGGTCTTGCCTCCTGTGTTGTGCTCTAGAGCTACACTCACTATTATGTTTAGCTGCTGGTTGAGTGATTGAAGTGTGACTCACTGGGAATCTCCTCCCCTGGCTTTAAATAGCCTTCCCTCTCCTTTGTCAGACGCAGTTTATAGAGTTAGTTGGCTCTTGGTCATTGAGCTGAGAAGATATCTTGCTGCTGTGCTGAAGCCTCTCCTGGAGTTCTATTGCCGAGGGAGAATCTGTGATCCCCGACCTGTGGGTGGAGATAGGGCCCTCAGCCTAGAGCTAATTAGGAGCTTGGGGTAAAGGGTGGCGGCTCGGAACTCCTCACCATCAGAGGAACCTCCAAGATCAGGGCGAGCAAGGGACCCCAGCATCAGGGTCAGATTAGGCTCTCCTGCCCCCATTTGCCCATCACTCCATCAAGTTACCTGATTCCCTCACCTCCCAAGTGTGACATTTATATGTAGAGGCATGGTTATAGGGTCATACTCTAGTGAGGCCCACACAAGTATCAGATACTGGTACTGGGATAGTAGATGTGTTAGCATGAACCTGCTTCAGTAAGGGGCCCCATAGAGATGAGCAAATCAAATTCAGGTCAAATATTCAGGAATTTTCTGAACCCGGCAAATTGAAACAATTTGCAAATTGTTTTGTGGTTTATTTATATGTTGCAGAAGATTGCCTCAGTCGGAGAAGGCTAACTGACTCACCGTGGCCGGGACTCCGGTAGACAGGCGCTTTCCTCTTCCCCCTTGTCACGGATGGACCGTGCCTGCCGGTAGTGGGGCCCGGTGGTACAGATCAAAAGAGAGGGACGTCATTAGTGGAACAGTTTAGGGGTTAAATTGTTTCGTGACGCCACCTATGAGAGTTCCGGTAATTGTACTGGCGCTGCGGGCCTCCGGGGGATGGAATTCAGCAAAATGGAACACTCCCCACAGGCTGATCGATGATCCCCCGGAGCCAGAAGCTGCACAAGATGTTCTGAGGCAGCTGCAGTTACCTTAGTGCGCGGAGACAGACAGTTCATAAGAAAGCACGGACACTGGAAGTCTCTGTAACGGCTAATTTACTGTAACCAGCAAGCAGTACATGGCATACAGTGACGGGTAATGGACCGGGTGGACTCAGCAAAGACCAGTGTTTCTCAGGGATCCGCGGTGTTCCTCCATTCTAACTACTTGTGTTGCCATTGTCGCCCAGGAATGCCAGATCGGGTACAAGGAGGCTGCTTGAATGCCCTATCCGGGGTATACGTTCCGGATGCTTTGGGGAGCCTTGGGTCCTTTGGTGGGTACACCGCTGGCTAGACGACTGTGTGTGGCGGTGGTGGGGTGCTCCTATAAAGCGGTCCCTCCACTCCTCTGGTTCGCATAGAAGTGGTAAACGACTTCTAGCTTCGGTACCAGCAGACCGGCTGTAGATGGGCACGGGATGATTTTGGACCCGCATTTTGATGTCTGTTGATCGGTTGTTAAGGCACCGGAGTAATGGCGCTCAACCGAGGTGATGGCCAGGGGGCTGCACGGGACTGTGCAGGCCCCCTCTCCTAGGTTGCAGAGTTCGTTGGTTTAGCTCCTTCTCCTACGTTGCTCGGAGAGTTCTCTTTTCTAGACTAACTAATTGTACTCAGTTCTCCACTACACACTACCACTACACTCCGCCCACCAGGACCTAATTGGCCCTCTATGCTAGGTGATGCATGTAGGGTATGGATCTCTGAGTTAACTGTGTCATTGCTTAGTCAGAGAATATTGCTGCTGCTGTCTTGGCTGCAATACCCTCCTGTGACGCACTCGTTTCGGGGCGCCACATAACCATACCTCAGAAGGACTTCACTATCATTCCTTGCAGCTATCACATCACAAGGTATAGTGAAATCAGGAGGAACTATTGTAGCCTGAATAAAAACAGAGGCAAGGAATGCAGCCACAAATTCTGTACGGGAAAAATCTGTTGGATATATAGTCATTCCTCATGGGTGCATTGAAAGAAAAGAGACAAGAAGCTCTCCCATAGAGGAGACCTGGTATGCTATTTTGGAGTGGTTTAGAGGGGTGTGCGAGGGGACAACTGAGAAATGTCCAGAGAAATGGAGAAAGTGGGAGCTTCTCCTGAGGCCGAACCCTAGAGCAGAACATCACCCAAGTGGCTCCGGGAGGAAGAGAGGGTCCCAGAGGCACGGGAAGTGGGCAATCCACCTGTGGAAATCGCATCCATTATTAAGCACAGGCAAGCAGAGGGGCTAGGCCACAAGGGACACCGGGAACCCAAAAGACTAGTGGAGAATACCAGGCTCAGCTAGCAACCCGGAGGCTGTGCCACTTTCAAGAAGACACAGTCGACAACCGCACACATCTGCTGAAAAGGTGGCAACCATAGGGCTAAGGGAAGACATTGCAGGAGAACCCCTAGGAAAAGCCCACAATCACTGACTCAGAGCTCTGTGTGGTGAGACGCAAGGCAGGACGGGAGAGGCAAGCGCTGTGTGAGGTGACCTGGAAAGGACAGAGAAGGGGTGCCGGTTACGTACCATCCTATTACCAGTGAGTAGCTGGATCCCTGCCTCCGAGAACCCAGTGCTCAGCGGGCTGCTGCACAAAGACTGTGAGTAAAAGACCTGAGGACTGCAGCCCTCTGTGTCTGTGAACTTCCTTACCGCATCAAAAGCACCAGAAACACAACTACGAACTCACTCAGGTACCTTCTGCTACCCTAGGAGTCAGCCCTACCCATAGAGAGCTTAAGAACATTGCTGCCTCCCAACCCTCAGCCCCTAGGAAGACTGTCGAGCAGCGGCAGGCATTGAGAGCCGCAAGTTGTGGGTGGTGTCACGTATAAATTACCAAGTATCTGCCAGGTCCAGTCACCCCTGTCCAGAATGAATCCCCGACACCAGATCCCTATCCTTAAGAGAGAGAGTCACCCACACCGAACTTTTAATGACACCGCCAGGGTCATGGAGCCGGGTCTCAGTCCCTGTGATCCCTGTGATGAAGCCTCAAGAAAGCCCGGTTCTGAGTATCCTAACGCCCTGGGGCATGTCAACAGCACAGCAGTTAAGACGATTAGTGTTTGAAGGAAATAGAATAACATTGCAAATGTTTCTCAGGACGATTAGAGGCTTTGGAGCATCTTTGAATCGTGGAGAAATTTCATGATTCTGGTGAGTTTGAAGGTCAAAAATATTTGCTCATAACTAGGTCTCTATTCTGCTTTATGCTATGGGACCCCTTTAAATACAGACTTGTTTATGGGGGCACTGTACTATTGTATATTGCAACCCAGTATGAAACCAAAATGAAGTAGGTCACAGAAGTAAGGGACGCTAGAGAACCCCTTTCATGCCTTTCGTGAGGTTGCCCAGTATTATAAAAACAACTGCTTTACTTAGAAAAAATCGCAGCGCTTTTGTCCTCAAATTGTGTGCGATATTCCAGCTCAGCCCCAGTTACTTCAATGCAGAGAGCTTCAATACAAAACACATCCCATAGACTGGTGCTGCTCTGCTTCTGGAGGTTCACAGTCATGTTTTATCCTATCTACTCAATGTGTTTTTGAAGAGGTGGCACGGGACTATTGTAGCTGCAGTCGAGACGCCATACAAGGCCTTGGTGTTAGTCCATGCCCTAGCCAATTCCCCAGTGAAAAGAGGTTCTGCATCAGCAGATGTATTACCAAGGGAAAACTCAGACATGACAATTCTGTTCAACTTTAACGAATCTTTACTTCTTACATCACACAACAGTGGCCAATCACACACATTGCGGGTACTTTGCTTCAGTGTTACAGGGTCCATACACTTTAGTTATTATCACTTTTGTTGCAGACTGCATCCCTGGCTTCAAAGTTCCCACTATTAAGTTCACTCCACTCATGATCCTTTAACATCACTTTTATGTTCAATAAAGTGAAATAGTCCCAGATGGCAATGGATCTGTCCCACCCAACTAAATCAGCAAAGCTAGTGGGGCAGCCCTACCCCCAACACTCGTTTATGTCACGTTTGGCCCGCTCTCTGAAGCCTACTAGCCTTCAGTTACAAAGGATCCATAGAATAGCAGCCAGGTGGTAACAGTTGCTATCCCCAGTAGGTAGGTATGGACAGCAGGCTATGTAGGTCTCTCTCTTTACATTTGGTCAGGCCGCCACCAGGAGTACTGCAACCCCTCTTCCTTGCGGGAGTGTAGTGCTCCTGTTCTCTGGAAGACCTGGATGGTGGATCCAGGACCCACACCTGCACCACACACCTAAAGCCCCAAACAGGGACCATGGGTGGACCTTCACGAGGGAGGGCCCAGTCTTAGAGAAAAGGGGGCAGGGGTAGGAACAGGAGAAGGAAGGGGGAAGCAGAAGGAGTAAGAAGTGGAGAGTCGAGGAGGAAGGAGAGGAGTGAGAATGCTAAGTATCATCACGAGCTCGGAAGTCCATTGTGCACTTTGGAAACACTGCGGGAACCACAGAAAGAAACAGTATTAAATTAAGTTCCATACGAGCCATAATACATAGGTGGTGAGATTATAGCTCACTCTAACCATGAAATCTCCACTAAACTGAATAAATTACAGAGGACAAGGAGAGGAAAGTATGCACAAATGTTTATTGCCACAAGTCAACTGGCTTCAAGATGTAAAAAATGGGCAGAAAGTGCTGGAGCAGGTTCAAAACAGCAATGGTAGTAAATACATCTCCTTGTCCTCTGTAATTTATTCAGTTTAGTGGAGATTTCATGGTTAGAGTGAGCTATAATCTCACCACCTATGTATTATGGGTTGTATGGAACTTAATTTAATAAAGTTAAAATCTGGGTTTTGTATGGCCATCATCCGCAGTCGTCCTCTATGAGGAGGGAATAATAGTCCATCAACAAACTGATCTATCAGCAAATTTAACTTCCCCTCATGCCAAGGCGGGTTCTGCCTGTTTGAGTGCCCTGAGTGCCTCCTGCAAATTTAATGCAAAGTCTCTCACACTCTCTTATGGTTTCTGCCGGCACCCTAAGAATCTCATTTTAGCTCTGGCATCTACAGTGGTCTCAAAGGTAGCTTTTAGCCTGACCATTACATGTTCTACAGTGTCTTTTTCATCATCTGACCAGGACTTCACCTCCCGCTGTGCATGACCAGTTAACTGTCCCATAAGTATGCTGACACTCTGGCCCTCCGTAAGGAGATATATACTATAATAGCTGTCCAGTTTTTCTTTAAAGTCAGTTAGGGTATTGGGCTCACCTGAGTATTGCGGCAGCCACGTTGCTCCCGGGGTGTAAGGCATCAGGAACGGCATGATCGGTGACATCCCTTGCCCTCCAGCACCGCCGGGTGCTCCGTCCACTCACTGTGCGAGCTCCGCTTGCTGCGAAATCTTTCCGCCCCTTTAGTTAATGCTGACCCTTTCGTTCTTCTCCTTCCGTCGAGGTGTACAAGAATCGTTCCGTTCGTGCAGCAGGGTTTTGCGTCCCCGCCGGATGTTTTCGCTGAGTCCAGGTGGGTAAGCGGGTGGTTATCTGTAAAGATGGTAAATTTTGCTGTGGCCAGATAATGTTTGAAGCGTTCTGTAACAGTCCAGACTACTGCCAAAAGTTCCAACTTGAATGAACTATAGTTCTCAGGATTTCTTTCAGTAGGACAGAGCTTCCTGCTTGCAAAAGCTATAACTCTCTCTTTATCTTCTTGCACTTGGGACAGCCCGGCTCCCAATCCCACGTTGCTGGCATCTGTATACAGAATAAATGGCTGGTGATAATCAGGGTAAGCTAGGATTTCATCCTCTGTCAGGCACCACTTCAGCTTCCTGAAGGATTCTTCTGCTTTACTACTCCATCTGAAGGGAGGAATCAGGGCTTTGGCCTTTTGGATTGCCCAACTAGGAAATCTTGTAGAGGGGCAGCGAGCTTTGTAAAACCTTTGATGAATCTTCTATAGTAGCCTACCAGGCCCAGGAACTGCCTCACCTCTTTAACGCTGGTGGGTCTTAGCCAGTCCCTTATCACTGTGACCTTCTAGGGGTCTGGTGAAGCACCTTCAGAGCTTACAACATGGCCGAGGTACTGTACCTTTGGTTTTAACAGATACACTTAGATGGCTTCATGCCATAACCGGACAAGGCTTCAAACACTTCTGCCAAGTGTT
This sequence comes from Allobates femoralis, assembly GCA_033576535.1. Classification (NCBI taxonomy): domain Eukaryota; kingdom Metazoa; phylum Chordata; class Amphibia; order Anura; family Aromobatidae; genus Allobates; species Allobates femoralis. The sequence goes on along the minus strand of JARQOC010000006.1, from coordinate 446,030,688 downwards.
CCAGGTGCTCTTCATACGTCTTTAAGTAGACTATGACGTCATCCAGGTACAATAAGACGGTCTTAAAGTTCTTGTGTCCTAGACAGCACTCCATCAGTCCCTGGAATGTACCGAGTGCATTGCAGAGTCCAAACAGCATACAGTTGAACTCGCAGAGGCCCATTGGTTTGGTGAATGCTGTCTTCTCCCGGTCAGCCTCTGCCACAGAAACTTACCAATACCCACTAGTCAGATCAAAGGTGGAAAAGGTGGAAAAGTAGTTAGCAGATTTCAATGCAGCTAATGATTCCTCAATTCTAGGTAATGGGTATGCGTCCTTGTGTGTAATGCAATTGAACTGCTTGTAATCTAAGCACATTCTCAATGTCCCATCCTTTCTCTTGACTAAGACTAGAGGAGCTGCCCAGGGCTACAGCTGTCTTTTATCACCCCTGCTTCCTTCATTTTCTTTTAACATATCTTGAGCACACTGGTAGTGAGTGGGCCGTAAGGGTCTATACCTCTCTTTGATGGGTGGATGGTCACCTGTGGGTATAAGGTGTTCTACCCCTTTTACTTGCTCAAACTCTAAAGGGTGTTTGCTAAACACTTGCTGATACCATCTCACTACCTGGTATACTCCATGCTTTTGATGGGAGGGTGTAGAAGCGGTACCTACATGTAACTTTTGGCACCAATCCTCCAGTTTTCCCTCTAAGCCATTGTCCTCCACCTGATTGGACGGGTTCAAGGGTTCAACTGCTGTGATGGAATTGTTATCGACAGCGTACAGTTTAGCCATGGTAGCATACTTTGGCAAGATGACTTCCTCTTCTCCACAGTTTGCAAGAATATGATTTAGCGGTCTTGTAGAAGCGCTACTAAAGCTCGGGCACCAGGATGATGATGTTTATAAACCGCAATCTTTATTTTCCCCTCACAGCTCCATGACATGTTTTAACTGCTCAAGGCAGTCTTCCACATGCGCCCCTTCTCTCCCTTTTTTTCTTCTCCACAGTTGATATGGCGTACTGGTACTTTCCCGATGTGTACCACAACTACTCCTCTGGCCATCAGTACAGTGGGTCTACTATATGAGTATATGGGTTCTATTAGGGCTTGGTAGTCTCGCCCTCTAATGGCCTCTTTACAAGCGGCAACAGGAAGATAGAAACCGGCAGGTGTCGGAGACAATTGTACCTTTTACCTTCAAAACACCTTGAAGTGGCTGCGTGTAATTCAGGTATCTGCAAGGTGTTTTGAAGGTAAAAGGTACAATTGTCTCCGACACCTGCCGGTTTCTATCTTCCTGTTGCCGCGTGTAAAGTGGCCATTAGAGGGCGAGACTACCAAGCCCTAATAGAACCCATATACTCAGATAGTATATCTTATTGCGGCTGTACACCAGACCAACATTTCAGTTTTGGGGGTATCAAAATGTTTACTGGGTCACTTACCCTCGCACTGTCTATTTCTCCTCCGGACAACTCTACCTGCTGTCTCAACATCAATGCTTTGATTTCCTTCTGCAGGACTCGCAGGACTTGCTGTTGTCCACTGTTGGCAGTCTCGGCAATCTACTGTAACACAAAAATTATTTCTGCAAGTAATTCTCTATCACATTAGTGCCCAAAATAATCATTGGATTACGTTCATGCCAGTCAACATCAACAATTCACAGGCCTGCGATGAAAAAAATACAAGAGAAGTTTTCACTGATTTTTATGTAATTTGGTGTGCTGATTACAAAAATGACCTCCATTTTTTTCCATCACGTAAGGATTTTTTGTAAAACCAAGATTGATATTTTTGCTAAAATCCTATTTAAAAAGGAATTATGTCGAACAATTGTACATGGAATATCTGGCAACAGTGGTTTTTATCCATTTAAATTTATATATAAATATACAGAGGCCCCCCTGCTGGCACACGGCCCCCCATCGGTATACAGAGTCCCCCTGCCTCCGCATTGATCTCACCTTCCGATGTCCGCAGGCACCCGGGGTCCTCCACTCTCCTGGCTGTATTGCGGCGGGTTCTACATGTGATCGCCGGGCGCAGTGATGACGTCATCCCTGCTGCGCCACTCTCAGCAAACCCGGCATACAGCGAGGAGAGTGGACGGGGACCCCGGGTGCCTGCGGACATCAGAGGGTGAGATCAATGCGGAGGCAGGGGCCTCTGTATACCGAAGGGGGGGCCGTGTGCAAGCAGGGAGGCCTCGGTATACCGATGGGGGGCCATGTGCCAGCAGGGGGGCCTCTGTATACCGATGGGGGGCTGTGTGCCAGCAGGGGGGGGCCTCTGTATATTCATACATAAATTTAAATGGATAAAAACCACTGTTGCCAGATATTACATGTACAATTGTTCAATAGAATTCCTTTTTAAATAGGATTTTAGCAAAAATATCGATCTTGGTTTTACAAAAAATCCTTACGTGATGGAAAAAAATGGAGGTCATTTTCGTAATCAGCCACCAAATTACATAAAAATCAGTGAAAACTTCTCTTGCATTTTTCAAAAAATTCAATTTTGCAGGGTTGTGTTATCAATCCTTGACCCTTTAACTCTACCCACCCCACTTTAATGGTCACTTCTTTGAACCCAATCTGCTGCACAGGTTTACCATTACTAGCCAGTATATTAACGTCATCATCTGGGCCGTGCAAAATGTCTGAATCTGCCCAGTATCTCTTAAAACGTATATAGAATGGAGGTAATCTCGGAGCCGGTATCCAGCAGAGCATTCATGGGGATGCCATCCAGCACGACAGGTAGGACCGGGCATCCTCCCACATACCTGACACGCCAGTTCGGTGGGCCTTGTGATTTTACTACTTTCAGTGAGCACATTGTTACATATGATGGAGAATGCGGGCAACGGTCCAGTGGCACATGTGTGTGGATTACAGCAGCGGTGTAGCCTGGTTACTAGGAGCAACGGTCCAGGACGCACATGTGTGGATACAAGCGGCTTGCTAGGAATTGGCGGATTCACGAAGTTCCGGGTCAGAGTTGAGCAGCCATGAGTGGAGCAGTGCCTTCCGATGGAATGGACGATTGGTTAAATGACCTGCTGCAAATGACCTTGAGCAAAATATGAAATGGAGGAGCAGTTAAAGTGACAAATACAAATGGTCGCGAGTGGAGCAGAAGTTTCAAATGAAGTAGAGGAGTGGATAAAGTGCCTGATACAGTCTCAGCAGAATTGGCAGCAGCGGAGTCTCGCGATTGGGCGGCTAGGGCCCTGGCCGACATCTGGGGCATTGTGTGAACTGGTTCATGGAACTGTCATGTGAAGAAGTCCATGAAGTGTATCTCCCCTAGAATTTGGTGCCCAAAAGGGGGCCGTGACCCCAAAATGGGTGGTTGCCCAAAAGGGGCAGATACCCAAAAAAGGGTGGTTGCTCAAAAGGGGGCAGAGTTACAAAAAGGGGTGGTTGCCTAAAAAGGGGCAGAGCATCCTAAAACAAAAGGGGCTACCTGTAATGTATTTACGTGTAATAACGAGTTGGTATTGCCCAGAGTTAGGTGACCAAGGAAAATAGTGGAATCCCCAACTTAGAGAAATGACAGTTAAAGAGAAAAACAACAATGTGACTGTTGAAAACAGAATAGCTCCAGAAGAAGGGTCCGACACCAAAGTAAGGCCCCTTTCACATCAGCGTTTTTTTTAAATCGCGGCAGATGCGGTGAAAAAAACGCATCTGCAGCGATTACCGCATGCACTTGCGGCACACGGTTTTTTTCGCGGCCGCACCTGCGGCAAGTGCCAAAACCGCACTTGCTGCACCTGCCGCAAGCCCGCCTATACATTGTATGGGGCTTGCCGCAACCGTGCCGCAACCGTGCCGCAAGTGCAGCCGGTATGCTGTAATCGCGGCAGATGCGTTTTTTTCACCACATCTGCCGCGATTTCATAAAAACGCTGATGTGAAAGGGGCCTAAGAGGTGATTTGTTGGTCCACGATACCAGGAGAGTAAGTATGACTCCAAGGGTGATTGTAGCTCTTGGGACCCTTCAGGCTTTAGTTATGGCACTATATATAGCTTACATATAGCAACCAAGTTACAGGGCACATGGGTAAAGCTGGCTCTACTAATGGAAAGCTTGATTGATCCCCTTTTCTCATGTTCCTAAAGGGAAAGGCTATAGCATAACCACTATAGATGTCATAACATCTGATTTGTCCAGCCCCCCATATCTCTCCACATAGGTACTGAATGGGGACACCCCAAAGTTTGTCGACCCATTTAGGAGAAAAATTAATACAGAGGTGGGCTGCATAAATACTTGACTTTCTCAAGATGGGATTTAAGATGACAGTCGGCTCAACTGATTGGGCGGTTTCTTTTTATGTATTTTGTACAGTAGATTCCTTACCTACGAAAATAAACTAAAGTTTCCAATCAATGAGACTAAGCAAAGCTCTAGAAAATGATGCCTAATGTAGATTTGTAAGTTTTTCGATTTTCCATTACGCCAAGAAGTTTCATTTGCTGAAACAAGAAGATCCCTTTAAATCATTTCTCTACAAGGTGACTGTACAATCATGGCGCAAATCTTGCAGTGAAAAAAGCTGTTTTCTTGTCCTGCTTCACTTCTACCGCAGCAGACACGCTTGCTTCCCTGTCTTGGAATAACTTGAAAGGCTTACGTAGAATCTGCTAGGAAAATACGATAAAATTGAAGATTAGTTTCTCATGGTTTTCGATGAGGAATTCCATGTATTTCAACTAGGAAAATACATATTTCTTTAACCTTCCCCTTCATCATTTACTCTGTGAAGCTTTTTTTTTCTCCGTTTTGCATTGTCGAGTGCCAAGGTTACCATGAGGTAAGTGAAGGAAATAGCTGACATGAGTTCAGGTTTTTTCATCAAGTACAAAAAAAAAATCCCCAAAACAAAAACACCTGTATCATGAAAAAATATTATTAAAGGGAACCTGTAAGAACAATTATTTTATTCATAAAATGTGTAGTATGGCTGTATAGGTCAGTGTTTAACGTGCACCTGTCACCAGTTTTAGGGGTTCTAAACCCTGCCCACCACCTTTAACATGATTTAAGTGGGTTTCCTGTAACCCCTTCATGTCTCCAGACGTCCCCCTACATACCTCATCATACGACTTTTAATCTGTCCCGTGCGATATGCAAATTACTTTTTAAAGGTCATATGGGGTGTAAGCACACTGTGGTCAGAGCCACCCCGCACCATGGAAAACCTGCCCCGCTCCATGCCAACACCACCCCACTGCATGGAAAACCTGCCCCTCTTGACTGTATGCAAATGAATGACAGCGACGTTATTCACAAGTCTCACGCCTGCACAGTGACTCACCTCCCTGTGCCCTAATGAAGAGCTGCACAGTGCCCGAAGTTTCACAAGACCAAAGTCTCTCACCTGTGCAGTGGAAACACTGGCTCAGGTCAGGGCTGACAGGGCTCAGCGGTGAACTCACCTTTCACACCGCACCAGCTGTCAGTGTTAGCCTGCTCATCTTTGCCAGCAGACGAGTTTGTCTGCTGCCAAAGATGTTGCAGAGCTGAGGATAAGAAGACCAATGTAATATGTTTTTTTCTCTGTGTTTACTAGAAATTCAAGGTGGCCAGGTCTAATTTGGCTTGACACCATGAATTTCAAGCTTAGTACCAGCTGACAATACAAAGCTGGTATTAGCCCCTTATTACCCAGCGTGCCACCTCTACCAGGGCCACTGGAACAGCTAGCTGCAGTTTTAAGCAAGGGGGGCCCAGAATGCTTGGACTTTACCATGCTGAGAATCCTAGCCCCTAGCTGCCTGGTTTTACCTTGGCTGGTGAACAAAATACAATGGAAGCCTGCACATTAAAAAAAAAAAAAAAAAAAAAAAAAAAAAATTTTATATATATATATATATATATATATATATATATATATATATATATATATATATATTTAAACAATTGAAGAAAATAACAGGCTTCCCTGTCTTTTGATCGCTAGCCAGGGTAAAGCCAGGAGCTGGGGGTGGCAGCCTGTAACTGTTCGCTTTATCTGTGCTGAGAATCAAAAATACACCAGCGCACTATGTCATTTTTTTAATTATTTATTTTTACACTACAATATGTGTGATAGGCCTAACAGCCAATCCCAGATGCTATCACAGAGAATGGGCATTTGTGATTGACTTTGGAGTAAGCTGAAATCAGCACATACATTCTACCATACTAGAATGCATGGGCTGATTGCAGATCACTCAAACAGCCAATCACAGATGGCCATTTTCTGTGACAGCACCTGTGATTGGCTTTTCTCCCCTCTGCAGTGAATATGCCTGAAATTAATGAATGGCCCTGGAAGTAGACGCGGCAGAACAGTGGGACGGCAGGACTTGAGACAGCAGGACCCGGTAAGTATAATGATGATGTTTATTAATTATATGCTTTATTTTTACAGCCTCCAAACTCAAACTGTAACATGGAAGTCCGTGTTCGGGATCTGTGCCGAACACCCGGTGTTCAGTACGGACCACGAACTTTACAGTTTGCCTATCACTAACTCAGGATAATTTGATGATTGAAATTAGTGGTATGACTGTATAGGTCCTAGAACAGCGTTCCTCAATTCCAGTGCTCAAGAGCCACCAACAGGTCATCTTTTCAGGATTTCCTTAGCATTGTACAGGAGTTGGAATCATCATCACCATCATCATCACCAGTTTAGGTCATTCAATTATCACCTGTGCAATACTAAGGAAATCATGAAAACATGCGCTGTTGGTGACTTTTGAGGAACACTGTTCTAGAATAACAATAAAGTGATACCTTTCCTACAGTAATCCAAAGGAAGAGTATTGGGGAAGTGTCGACGTAGCCAGAGTATATAGGCACGCTCTCCTATAATGCACTCCCAAGATAATTTGCATGTGGCTTTAAAGCTCGATTTCTCAGCGCTCTTACTTCGGATTATTATAAAGCCGGTATCGTTTTTATCGTTTCTCAACAATCTATGCAGCCATACCACTAGTTTCAGCAGTATAACCGCCCTGACATGATCCCTTTAAGGGTTAACACATCTGTCTCTGTTCCGTTATGAAGCATTATGCACATACCTATCATAGTGCCGGTGATGCCGTAAGCTAGTAATAAAATAAGACATCAAACGAGTTCTGAGGTTTTTAATACAGATAGGAAAAGGCTGGAATGAATGGGAGCGGCACTTTTTTATTATTATGTTCTTTTGATTATTATCAGGCTCTTTGATGAAAATTGTGTCTCTTCGCCTTCTACATATTTCCACCATCCCCGGCTCCTAGCAAGAAGTCGCAGCGCCTTCAACCAAGAAAAGCATCTATTTTTGTAGGCAGTAAAATAACTTTTTTTCCAAAATCAGCAATGAACGATGAATTTTCCGTCCTCTAACCTGCAGGAATTTGGGTGTGTATGGTCTGCCCTTCCTTGGAAAAGTTTCTGGACAGACAATAAAGCGGTTATTTCCTTTCGGAAGTTGTTTAAGAGGTGGTTAAGTCTGGGCTAATAGCTAGAAAGTCTATGGCCTCCCATGAAGGATTTTCACACTCTGAAGAGGTAGTGGAGTTCACCGGACTGGGACAATAAATAGGAAAGACCGCACATTTTCCATGTTTTTCTTTTGTACTTTTTTTCAACTTTCTCGCCAAAACAAAGATTTTTAATAGTGGTCTACATGTCGTTCAAGTCTGCGGGATGTTCTAAGTATGAAAAATATTTCAAAGCTTGTAAGATGTCCTTGGCACGTGGCGGTGCAATTATGAGCGAGACGGGAAGTTAATAGTGCGTTCTTTCCAATGTAGATGTTATGTCTCACCTGGTGAGGTGGATCCTCGAGGCTCCTCTGGCCAGATGATCAAATGTTACATAACTGGGACCTATTGCTTTGGTGGCATTGGTGTTGCAGGTTGTCACAGATGGAATAATGAAGCTGAGTTGAAGCAATGGCAACAGACAGAGTTCCCCACGTAGTAAAAAGGAGAAAATCAGCACCACCCTGTGTTTTAAGCAGATTCGCTGGAATATGACAATAGTTGTTTGCAGCTTTGCAAAAAGGTGTTGCTCACTAAAGAAAAACATATAGTACTTTCACAAAAGAAGAATAAGTGGCACTCACCCAAATTCCCTAAAATGAGTCCTTTATTAGAAATTCATAAAATCCAGGCAGGTACAGAAGGACGCTAACAACTGTGGAGTATAACAGCTGTTTTGTGCTTGTTCAGTACTTTAACAGATAGGATCTGTTGAAGTGCTGGACAGGCACGAAACAGCTGTTATCCTCAAGAGCTGTTAGAGTCCTTCTATACCTGCCTGGATTTTATGAATTCTCAATAAAGGACTCATTGTAGGCAATTCGGATTAATGCCACTTATTCCTCTTTTGTGAAAGACATGGCAGAGTTGTACACTACATTTCAGAAGTAAGTAGTGTAGATTCAGCGATGAAGTTGAGCAGAATTGGCACAGAAGTATATCAGATTTGACTTGGTTGCAGATTTGAGTCCAGGCCAACTGGCACAGAGATACAGAAGATTTGACATAGTTACAAAACTGATTAAGGTTGCTTTCGCACTGCCGTTTTTTGGAACTTGTGGGATTCCAGCTTAATCTGGATGCACCCGCATGCATTTTCAGCCCCATTTACTTTCAATGGGGCTGCAGGAACTTGCAGGTGCATTCAGATCTTTCCATTTCCCCCTGATTCGGGGGTCCACAACTTTTTCACTAAGGCTGGGGGTCACACTTGTTAAGGCAATTGCGGTAACCGCAATTGCCTTCATACACATTTTTGGGCAAAAAATGTGTGTTGTAAATGGCAATGCAGTAACCGTATTGCTCAGGATGCCGCAGGGATGAACAAAGTGTTAAATGTGTATTAAAACATTAAATATGAATATTTGCTGTGGCCAACATGTATCTAGGGGGTGCCCAGCATGGTGGCTCAAGTGGTAAGCACTGTAGCCTTTGCAGTGCTGGGGTCCTGGAGGTCCTGGGTTCAATTCCCACCAAGGACACTAAGGACAACATCTGCAAGGAGTTTGTATGTTCTCCCCATGCTTGCGTGGGTTTCCTCCGGGCACTCCAGTTTCCTCCCACATTGTAAAGACATACTGATAGGATGTTTAGATTGTGAGCTCCAAGAGAGACAGCATTACTCCTGTATGTAAAGTGCTATGGAATTAATAGCGCTATATAAATAAATAAAATTAATTAATTAATTAAAGTTGGGAGGGCTGAATTAAAAGATCAGGGGATGATAATTGTTGATGTTGACCAGCATGAGCATGATCCAATTATTTTCCTAGGCATGAATGTAATGGAAAGTTGTCTTGCAGAAATTGTTGATGTTTTACAGCGCATGGCCGGTACTGCCAGTTCCAGGTAACAACGAGTCCTACAGAAGAATATAAAGGCCCTGATGGTGAAGCAGCAGGTAGAGTTGTCAGGTGGCGAGATTGGCAGTGCAAGGGTAAGTGATCCAATACCCATTGTGATACCTCCCAAAACTGAAATGATGGTCTGGTGTAGAGTGGCAATAGGCATAAGAGGGCAAGACCTGGTAGAACCTGTGTACTCAGACAGTAGGCCCACTGTACTGACGGCCTGAGGAGTAGTGGAGGTACACAGGGGGAGAGTGCCAATACGCCTTCTAAATTGTGGGGAGGAGGAGGTAATACTACCGAAGTATGCTACCATGGCTAAATTATACACTGTGGATAACAACGCCATCACCACAATTGAACCATTGAACCCATCAAGTCAGACAGATTGCAATAGCTCAGAGAGAAAACTGGAGGACTGGTGCCAGAAATTACATGTGGGTACCAGTTCTACACCCTCCCATCAATAGCATGGAGTATACCGGGTAGTGAGGGAGTACGAGCAGATCTTCAGCAAACACCCTCTAGACTTTGGGCAGATCAAAGGGGTAGAACACAACATACCCACAGGTAGTCATCCACTCATTAAAGAGAGGTATAGACCCGTACCACCCGCTCACTACCAATGTGCAAAAGACATGCTCAAAGAGATGAAAGAAGCAAGGGTGATAAGAGACAGTTGTAGCCCCTGGGCTGCTCCTTTAGTGCTAGTGAAAAAGAAGGATGGGGCCATGAGAATGTGCGTAGATTACCGGCAGATCAACCGCATTACACACAAGGATGCATACCCATTACCCAGAATAGAAGAATCATTAGCTGCATTAAAATCTGCTAACTACTTTTCCACCTTAGATCTGACTAGTCGGTATTAGCAAGTTCCTGTTGCAGAGGCTGACTGTGAGAAGACAGCGTTCACCACGCCCACGGGCCTCTGTCAGTTCAATTGTATGCCGTTTGGACTCTGCAACACACCTGGTACATTCCAGAGACTGATGGAGAGGTGCTTAGGACACAAGAACTTTGAAACTGTTCTCCTGTACCTGGATGACATCATAGTCTACTCCAAGACATATGAAGAGCATTTACAACACCTAGCAGAAGTGTTTGAAGCCTTGTCCGAGTACGGCATGAAGATCAAGCCATCTAAGTGTCACCTGCTCAAACCAAAGGTGCAGTGATCCCAAGAAGGTTACAGTGATAAGTAGTGATGGGCGAATCCTAAATTACTCGGAATCGCTTGACTCTAGCGAGTCCGAGCCCGGGACTCGCTACTCGTTGCGAGTCTACCGAGTCCAATGTTAATGAATGGGGAAGGGAGTAATAGCGAGTAGTGTGCGATTTACAAATCACAGATGTGTCCCGGAAGCTTCAGCCTGAAGCAATCCTAGTTTTGCCATTGATTTGCATTGGACTCGTTTACTTTGCAAGTAATCGCTGGGAAACTCGCACAGATAAGAGTCCTGTCTGCTCTGTGTGCTGGCTGCCGCAGCTCCAGCGTCCTAGAGCCCGCCTGCTGCCTGATGTAGCAGAGCTGAAATTGTTCTCAGTCTGCTCATTCCCTGTGCATAGACATCTATATCTATGCACAGGGGATGTAGCAGAGAGGACATCGCGTTTTGGACTGCGTCGGACGGAAGAGGATTTTTTTAATTAAAGATGGAGTCCCTAATGGCTTTTTTTTTTATTTCTAATAAAAATTTTTCTCTGTGTTGTGTTTTTTTTAAAACAATTTAATAGAAATTCATGGCGGTCATGTCTAATATTGGCGTGACTACCATAAATTTCGGGCTTAGGGCCAGCTGATAATACAAAGCTGGCCCTAACCTCTTTATTACCCAGCGTGCCACCGCCACCAGGGCCGCTGGAAGAGCGGGGTTCAGCACCAGAGGATGGCGCTTCAATGAAAGCGCCATCTTCTGGGGCGTCTGCGGGCTGCAATTTGCAGCAGGGGGTGCCCAGAAAGCTTGGGCATCCCTGCGCTGCGGATTCCAGCCCCCAGCTGCTTAGCTGTACCTGGCTAGACATAGAAATTGCGCGGAGCCCCATGCATTTTTTTTTAATTATTTCATGAAATTCATGAAATAATAAAAAAAAAGGGCTCCCCTATATTCTTGTGTCTGGCCAGGTACAAATAGGCACCTGGGGGTTGGGGGCAGCCCGTTGCTGCCTGCTGGATCCGGCTGGTTCCAGAAATACGGCGAAGCCCATGTAATTTTTTTTCTGAAAAATCAATAAAACAATCCTAAAAAAGGGACTGCATCTTTATTAACCCCTCGCCCATGGTCCAGGGGTTAATAAAGATGCAGTCCCTTTTATTTACATTGTTTTATGGATTTGTCAGAAAAAAATTTCACGTGGGCTTCGCCGTATTTCAGGAACCAGCCGGATCCAGCAGGCAGCGACGGGCTGCCCCCAACCCCCAGGTGCCTATTTGTACCTGGCCGGACACAAGAATATAGGGGAGCCATTTTTTTTAATTATTTCATGAATTTCATGAAATAATTAAAAAAAAATGCGTGGGGCTCCGCGCAATTTCTATGTCTAGCCAGGTACAGCTAAGCAGCTGGGGGCTGGAATCCGCAGCGCAGGGATGCCCAAGCTTTCTGGGCACCCCCCGCTGCAAATTGCAGCCCGCAGCCGCCCCAGAAGATGGCGCGTTCATTGAAGTGCCATCCTCTGGCGCTGAACCCCGCTCTTCCAGCGGCCCTGGTGGCGGTGGCACGCTGGGTAATAAAGGGGTTAATACCAGCTTTGTTATACAAGCTGGTATTAAGCCCGAGATTCTTAATGTCAGGCCACGTTTGACCCAGCCACTAAGAATCTCCAATAAAGGGTTAAAAAAACACAACACAGAGAAAAATTTTTATTTGAAATAAAAAAAAAGCCATTAGGGACTCCATCTTTAATTAAAAAAATCCTCTTCTGTCCGACGCAGTCCAAAACGCGATGTCCTCTCTGCTACATCCCCTGTGCATAGATATAGATGTCTATGCACAGGGAATGAGCAGACTGAGAACAATCTCAGCACTGCTACATCATCTCTTGAGCAGGCGGGCTCTAGGACCCTGGAGCTGCAGCAGCCTGCACACAGAGCAGACAGCTGGACTCGGTAGATTGTTCCTCTATAAAGAAAAGTTGTGTATAAGACATGTGAATCCAAAGACTCATGAGTTGGTCTGGCAGATTGTTATACCCAAGAAAGACACAAATATGGTCTTAGAAGCTTACCACGATGGTGCCGGACATTTTGGATGGAAAAAGTTGGAAGTGCTCTTAAGAGAAAGATTCTATTGGGTTGGCATGAGAAAATCAATCGAGAAAGTGTGGAAAGTGTGGCCCGTGCAACCTGAGGAGGAAGGATCAAGAGACTCAGAGAGCTCCACTCAAGTCCATAATCACCAAGCATCCACTGGAATTAGTAGCCTTAGACCACGTTAAGTTGACACCAAGCAGATCTGGCTATGACTATGCCTTGACAATCGTGGACCACTATTCCCATTTCCTTGTGGTGGTACCAGTAAAAGAGCTTACAGCGAAGACTGCAACGAAAGCATTCCAGACATACTTTTGCAGACCTCGTAGCTTCCCAGAACAAGTTTTAGCAGATCAAGGTCCAGCATCTGAGTCTCAGTTATCCAAGAATTTTGTAACATGTATGGATTTGGACAACAGCTTATCATCCAAAGACAAATGGCTTATGTGAGAAGATGAACCACATAGTGATCGACCTTTTGAAGACCTTACCAGGAGCAGAAAGGAATCAATGGCCAGAGAAGTTACCCGATTTGGTAGACTTGTACAACCATGTTCCAGTGTTTTCAACCAATTGTACCCCAGCTTATCTTATGAGAGCAAGACCTGGTAAGCTGCCAATAGATCTTGATATGGGAATTGTCAAATCAGATGTAGACGTTTCAGATTCAATCAATTGGGATACTCTACGTAAACAGAAATACCTTCAAGTTCAAGAATGTTTAGAAAAGAGTCTCCAGCAAGCAAGAGAGAAGTGTGGTACCCCAGGGGTTAATGTGCCACAGTAACATCACACGGGTTCCCTCCCCACAACACACTTACTTACACTAGCACCTCTGGCCAGGAGGGGGAGCACAACCTGCTCTCTTATATACTCCAGCTCATGAGGAAGTAGTTGAGTTTCAGTTTCTGGGAGAACTGAGAGAGGCTGTAGTGTCAAAGAAGCTGTGCCAAGCTTCTCTACAGTCTGCTCACGATTCCAGGCCTAGCTAGGGTCTGAGGAGAGGAGAACTAGAAAGACAGAGAAACATATCTGGGAGCTTGAGTGCCATCACCACTCGCCCCAGAGGAGCGCACAGAACAGACACCGGATCCGACACTGTGACTGACACACACAGCACAGTGAATCCAGGAGTAGTGGAGTCTCTAGACCACCACAGTACCAGAGCAAAGCAACACGGCGGGGTCAGTACAACACAGAAGACTCAAGTTGCCTAGCCAAGTGGTACCAGCTGAGAGAAAGAGAGAGTGAGACAGTGCCAGCAGCTCAGCTAGATGCAGCAGCAAGGACACACACACAGCGCAGCACGAGGAAGCTGATGACCCAGAAAGGGTGGAAGAAACCCGGCCCCAGTACAGACTCCGTGGACTATAATCTGCAACAACATCGCAGTGAAGCTTTGGAAACTACAAAACGTGTGTGTTCCTTAACCTGTCTCCACTATCATCCCCTACTATTATATCCACCATAGACTATACCAACCACTGCCCCGGGAACCTTGCTTCTACCTACGGAGAGCAGTACCATCTAAGCTGCCTAACATGACCCCGGAGGTTCTGCAGCAGGGGTGGTCCCCCATACTGACCACACACCGTGGGTGGCGTCACGATAAACTCTATCCCCTGTACATATACCCTTATTATTGCCAGGGCCCAGGACACGGTCCGGATCAGGACCTCCGTGACATCCCCTGCAGCAACGCGGTCCGGTACCGAGTGCCCCCGTCCCAGTAGGCTCGACAGAAGCAAGAGAGAACCATCAATCAACATGCTTCAGGAACTCCTTTGCAACCTATTAAACAAGTCTTGAAGAGAAACAGAAGAACTCATAAATTGGATGATCAATGGGAACCAACACCATACACCGTTCTCCCATCAAACTTTGATAATACTAAAGTATGTTTAATCAGTAAAGATGGAGGCAAGACATCCTCAGCAGTATCAAGAGACCATTTGAAGTTGTTTCCTGAAACTCAGAAGATCCTGTAACCATACCAGATGAACCTAAAGATGAACCTAAGAAAGAAGAAGATGTGTTCCATACAGTCTCAGATTTTCCAAAAACCTAGACGAACTATCATGGGGCAGTATTAGTCCCCCTGCTCGCATTTCATCAAGTAGTGGTACCTGAACCAGTGCCTGCAATACCACCTGAACCCGTGCAGCAACAAGAAGAAGTCCCAAGATTAGAAGAACTGGAAGTAGAACCCATAGAGGAAGAATAGGAAGAATAGATTCCTGAGCCCAGTAAACTTGCCAGTCCTACTGTTAGATCCACATCCCCATCAGAACTAGAAACACCTGAAAGGTATAGTTCTGCACATAGCCTAGCACTGAGTACACCCGGTACACTTGTAGTAAGAAGGTCACTACGCAGTACACAGGGTCAGCTCCCAACTCGTTACAGGGATTAAAATTAAAATGTGAATACCAGTAATGTACATATGTTTTAGTGTAAAGAAGTGTGAATAGAACCTGGTAAACATAGTGTACAGAAGGGGTGAGGAGAGAGTGGCGTAAAATGCTAGTTACAGAGAGAGAGACCTTGGCCACATTATACGGTGACCCAAGGGCAAGGAAGCCTGCAGCACAGGAGCAAGACACCCGTAGGAACCTTGTTTGTTTATTTATGTATGAAACGTTACAACCACTAAGCCTAGTACCTACAGAGACTTTCCTGTAAGAACTGTGAATATTCTTGAACTTTATTTAAACACATGGACCAAATAGACCATTGGACTGGTTGTGGTACAGACTCCTTGTACATATTGTTTACCAGCCCCGGAGGGAAATAAACTAACCTCTGGAGAGACTGCTTCTGAATTCTTTTCAGGGTGAGCTCCCCTATATATTCTGGTCTGGGAAGGATCAAGTTAGTTCAGCTCCAGGGAGGGCTGTGAAGAGGACAGGTTCTGTGCAAACTGAGAACCAGACCTGGGTGTAAATGAGCTATGCCAGGCTCATCCCAAGGTTCACTTCTGAACACCAGGCCTAAGGCTAAGGTCTGAGGAAAGAGGAGAGAAAGAAACCTACTAGGAGGTTGCACCACCCTGTGCTTCCCCTCCGTGAGAGGAGCAACGCAAGAATGGACACCGGAGTCCGAGACTGTGCTGGTTCACACACACCGACAGTCAACACCAGAGAGTGGGGAACTCCAGATTCTCCAGCTACATGGTACCAGGGACACAGCAACATATAGAATCCAGTAACACTGACTTCCCAGGGTAGGGTAGAGAAGTGAAGGACTCGAGTTGTCTGTTATACTGGTAGACGCAGACAGAGACAAGGTCGGCAGCCTAGCTTAAGCAACTGCATGGGCCACAACACAAGCACAGTGAGGAAGCCAATATGACCTGGCCGGGTATGAATTACCTCAAACTGCTCTCCAGACTCCGTGGACACTTTACAACATCTGCCTTAACTCCAGTAAAGAGACTGAGAAAACGCATATCAGTGAGTCTGTCTGTTGATTGAGCCGTTGCCCTGTGCTCTATAACAGAATCCCACCTGAGAAGCCACAGACTATCGTCCCTGCACACTGGCTGGAGAAGCTGCAGCAAAGTGAGTGATTGTGTGAATCACTATCCCTCACAAAGCCCCATCCAGTACCACCACTCCTGCCCTGGGGACCCTCAGCCCTACCCGAGGAGGGCTTACCATCCACGCTGCCCTAAGTCACCGTCCCCAGCAGGAATACGGCAGCGGTGGTTCTATTGACCACATACCCCGGGTGGCGTCACGACAAATCCCTTGTAACTAACCCCTTTTTGGACTGATCCCAGGCCACGGGACCAGGTCACGACTACCATGATACCCCAGAGAGACAGCACCGGCCCTGCCCCCCTAGTACCCCAGAGCCTGGGGGCGTATCACTATTGATGGCTGATGCTGCGGTACGGGACCTCTGGGGATAATGGGAGTGCAGCTTTGGTGGTTTCGCTCCACATGGGTGGATCACTTGCCCAGAGCAACCATTGAAGTCTATGGCAGTGGTAGTGAGGCACCCCT